>PVJA010042205.1:5740-17530 GCA_004027025.1 Myocastor coypus | reverse complement strand
TATTACATATTTTCATCATCAGATCAGTTTAGACTAATACATATAGGTATATAAGATTGATCAAACAATTAAACATTAACCCTTTTAAATCAACATTACTTTTTTTTTCTTTTCCCCTTTCTTTTTTTTTTTGAAAGTTGACATATTGCATATTGTCCTCACCATCATTCTACAGAGTACAGTGTGTGGGCATGACCCACCTCCCTATTGATGTTGCCTAGCAAAAAATAGGAAAAGAATATACTTCTCTTTGGACTAAGAGGAAGCAGAAACATACACAGTCAAATGTTCTGCAATTGCAGCTCTTCTTGACAAGGATTTTTGTTGAGAAGTCTGCCATGTTTCTGATAGGATTTCCTTTATTGGTGATCTGTTTCTTTTCTCTAATAGCTTTTAATATTCTGTTGCTGTGATGAGTTTCTGGGATCTTAATTATTATATGTTTGGGTGTAGATTTATTTTGATTATAGACAATTAAAGTTTTATATGCCTCACATTACTGTATGCCAGATTCTTTTCCCATGCTTGTGAAACTGCTATTCCTTCTTCAAATAGTTACTTTTATGTCATTTGTGTTGACTCCCACTTTTTCATTATCAATTATTCTTATATTATTTCTCTTGTGTCAACTTTCAACTCTTGAACTCTTATTTACTAGTTCCTTGTTATTTTGAAGAGATATTTTCTTTCATAATCATTAGACATAATCCTGTATTCATGTCTGAAAGTATATCTTAACTTCATTCAAAGGGTTTTTTCAGCTTCCAGTGGGATGTTTAATTTCATGGATATACATTTGAATCCATTCTGTACATTCTACTTCTTCTTTCACATATTGATCATTAGTGCTTTCCTTCATCTTCCTATCACTCTCCTTTATCTATGTCTGCTTTAGATTTGCTGACCACTTTCTTTATAATTGTCATTTCTGATTTTAACCTGAGAGATTATTTGTGATTGGATTTCCTCTAAAGTCCCATGTAGTTCTTTCTTTACTTTGGTTGCTACCATTTCAAAAATTTCAGGTGTGGTTCTTCTATTTTCCTCTGTCTTGTCTCCTGGACTTGTTCTAGGTGATCTGGAGATCTGAGACTGCATGTGGCTTCTGCATATTGTCATTTCTGAGCTCAAAAAGGTTTATTCCATGTTCTGTGTTGATCCATATGTTTTTGCAGTATGTAGCTCTATCACTAGTATTGAGTCTTCTTTAGGAAAGTCCATTCTTCAGGGATATCTTCTGTGCATAGAAGGTTCTTGCTTTGTGTCTGTCCCAAGATCCTTTCTTTCCAGTTAATTAAGGGTGAGATGTTAGTTTCTGTTTGGAGCAACCCCCAGTTCTTGGGTGCTGGGCTGTGGTAAGGTTATTACCCTAGAGATCCTCAGTATTGTTACAGAAGAGAAAATGAATAATTACAACAGACATAGTGTCCTAGCTAAAGTAATATAATTAGCAATAACAATAGCATCAAGCCCAGTTTAGAAAATGACAAACTGTAGCAGCTATTAATTCTGTGCCTGAAACTATAGGAGCAAAATCTGCAATTATATAACAGAAGTGATCATCCAATAAGAGCCTGTATGCACAGTATTTCCCTTTAATGGAGTGGTTTTAGCCCATGATGGTGAAATATAGGGATAGTGAATAAAACAAAGATAACTGTAAAGAAAGTAAAAGCAAGTCTGGAGAGTAAAGGATGATTGTGCCAACTCTGGTAAACCAAAGAAGAGGGTAGGAAAAAAAAAAAGAATGAAGGAATATGCAAGGGATCATACAAGTGGTTTCTGGGCCTGGGGGATGGGATTGCTTTTCTGTGGCCGTAGTTTTCCCCAGCCATGTAGAAAAAAGAAAAAAAAAGATAATAATAAAGAAAAAAGGAAAAGAGGTGGAAACAGACACGTCCAGCCAACCTGCTTCTGTTCTGTGCCTTGGTGCCCAGCACAGCTCTGGTTCACCTAACCCACCAGCTGTCGACTAAGATTGCTACTGTTGCTTTTGACTCTTCCCTTCTGCAGGTCCAGGTTGTCCATCCTTTGTGCCCCATTTGGAGCCCTGCTGTGCCGGTAGCATTCTTATGGTCTCTGAGTCTTCACCTGTTGCACACCTCAGTCATGGCAGCAATAAGGAGAGGGGCCAGTTTCCAGCTCGTCCTTAAGGTTCTCCTGGATTACATGGCATGATATGAAGGGACATTCTTTCTAAGAATTTGGAGTGGACAATTTAAATGGTTTAGAAAAGCAAGTGAAATAAAAGTACATCATTTACTGGAAAGCAAGATTTGGAATAGCTTAGCAAATGAAACAGCACAGAGGAAATGAAGAACATGTGTGGCAGCTACAAGGCTAGCTCAAAGCCAAACAGTATTTCAAATTTAAAGAAGTCAAAGAAAACAGACAGAACATCTAACGAAGATATAGAAACTGAAAAATATAAAGAAGGTTCTTTCTATTCATCTAAGCACAGCAGAAACTAAAGCTGGGTCTGAGCAGTTGGCAGGAGGACTTCTGGAAGAACAAGATTTTGAATGGATCCAAGAAAGCAAAGAAGCTGCTTCAAGAAATAGATAAGATGTTACACATAAAAACCATGCTGTTAGCCTGAAGAAATAACCAAGCTGCTAGAAAAAGATGCTGAATTACAAAAAAAAATTTAAGAGATAACTGATAAAATGAAGGAAGCAGAAAAAATATCAATTGAACGAGGAGGAGATCAATAATCTTCAGGCTGTCCTTGAAAAGAAAGAGCAGGATAGAGTAGGCCCTTCAAACACAGGCTGCTGATGACTGGCAGAGCTAATGAATTACTACGATTTTCAAAGTGGCAGAAAGTTAACACAAAAATTAGAGAAACAAAAGGAATATCAAAATCTACAACTGGATCTGATCCAAGAAAGAGAAACACAAGCAGATGGCAGTGATACCTCAGAAGGGACTAACTAAACGCAAGCACCCGAAGCAAGTGTACGTGCACAGCAGCAAGCTTCGGACACTGCTGGCCTCGGAGGCTGCTGGCCAGAAGCCAGGGTGACACTGAGCTTGTGGGGGCTAAACTTTTGGACCTTCAGATTTAACTAGTATTGCTAGTTCTCCTAGTGATGATGAAATGGATGGAAACCTTCCAGAGTCAATAATAAAAGGGTGGCTTTTTGTACCAAATAGAGGAAGTAGTAAAGGTGGAATAGAAGAAGCAATATATTGTGAGGAGCAGCAAAAACAAGCATTCTCCAATGATGCACAAGATGAGAAACAACCCAATCCACATGCAGTACTTGGGCATAAGTAAACTGTTCCCTATTTGCCCTGCAACCCAACTAAAGAAATTCCTCAAATATTCCACATATTATATGTAAATGAAGGCAAATGCTGAAAAGACCTAGAAATGGAACCAGCATAACAATCTAAAAAAATTAATCTACAAAGTCACAAAGTGCGTGAGTTCATTTCTACAACCCACAACTTCTCTGCCCACTGCAAGGCCTGTGCCAGACCCAATTAGGATATTTTCATGCTTACCACTTGCCCTTGACTGTCAAAGACATGACCTCATAAGCTACAAAAATCATTTAGATGAGAAAGAAGACTTCATTTCTCTGTGTGAAGTAAGTGATGTTGTTACATCAGCAAGAGATGCTGTTATTAGCTTGTCCTCAAGATGAACAGAAAAAGTGGGTAATTCATCTAGCAAGTGCCCTAAAAAGCCACCATCTGGTTTTCTTGATGTTTAACCTCAGATTCCTTCTACAAGATCCACTGTGAGCCTGTCTTTTTAAAAAGTGGTTAGAACCTAATCTGGAAAAAACAAGTTAGTCACCACTGCTTATGGAGTCCCACAGGATGTGACCTGCTAAGGCAGCCTTTTAACTGTGCAGAGAGACAGGCCAGTTTTTGACACAAATACCACAAGTTGCAGGGTTAAGATTGCCATTATTCTATCCTCAATGTGATGCAGAAACACAATGAGGGTTCGGTTTTAATTGCTGCATGTTTGCCCATCATGGGTAGATTATATTAATTATTACTGTACAGTGCAACTACAATTGGGGAAAGCTTACCTAGATTTATTTTTCTAAGAAGGTGATGCCTTTTTAATTTGTAGGGAAACATCTGCCAGTCATGACAAGACACAGCTTTCCTCCTGTGTGAGCGGAAGGGGCTTTCCTGCCCATGTGGAAGGGCTGTCGCTCCCAAGCCTAGCCCATGGGAGGACTGGAGGAAATATCTCACAACGCCACAAGCTGGAGGGACTTTCTTGTGCTCTTGTGAGACTATAAAGACAATTTAAAAAAAAAAAAGCAAAATCTCTCTAACGTCAGTGTCCTCACTTTTAGAATTACAAAGGCTCATTGATTGTCCGTGGTGGACTTAATGGGAGAAATAAATATATCATGCTTTATAAAGTACTATGAGTCTCCACAAACTTGTAGAGTGAGGAATAGGACTTGACAAGAAAAATCACATTTAATCTATGCATTTTTTGCCAACCCATGTTGAATTATCTTGCTACCAGAGACATTAGTAACTGTGCAAAACATTCAAGTTTAGAGCATTTTGTGGGCTATATCATTTCTGCAGTTACATCATCTATCTCTGTGGGTTTGAGATAAAGATGTTAACTTGACAAACATATGAGAAACATGCAATACAATGCTTACAGTATAAATTCTTCATGTAATAATTTCATTGGGAGTTGTATTGCCCTTTGTGCCTTAATTTGAGATAATCATTTTACTGACATGAGTAAGTATAAACGTTTTTTTAAAAGTTATTATGTTTTTAGTTCTTCTGGAGAAAAATACACAGAAAGGGAATAGCTGGGTTGAATGGAACTACTTATCATAGTTTTTGAGGAATTTCCACGTAGATTTCCACAGTGATATATGTCCACCCATGTTTCTAACAGCACAACTTATCATAGTCAGACCTTGGAAGGTATGGTCAGGGAAAAGCTATTCCCTTTAGGGCAGCCAAGAAGTGGAGAGAGAAGAAAGTAGGCAGATAGGGAGATTCACCCTTCTGGTCACACCCAGTTATCCTTACCACCTCTGACCATAGCCACCCGCTAACAGACAGTCCACTATATGCTGCACGGTTCAGCCACATCCCAAAAACCCACCTATGAATGCATGAGACCCTGGAGTGACACATAAAGACTAATCCTAACAGTATTATTTGTTAACTTGATACAGAAATCTTAAAGAAAATAACGCATCCCCAGATTCAATTAAACAAAAAAAATTTAGGTATAATAGATCATAATGGTTAAAGTTTAAGACAAAAATCCAACATTTAACTCCAAAAGATTACATATATATATATATATATATATATATATATATATATTCAGAAGAAGGAAGAAAAGTTCATAAAATAACTTTAATACATTCAAGAAAAGTGTTTGATGAAATTCAACGTAGATTCATCTTTAAGTGAAAATCGAAATTTCCAGAAGACATAATCCCAACACTCCTCAAACTCTTCAATGAAATTGAAAATGAAATAATCTTCCCAAAATCATTCCTAGAGGTTAGTGTTATACTGATACCAGAACCAGAGAGAGATGCAACTAAAAAAGAGAACTACAGGTCAATTTCTCTCATGAACATAGATGCAAAAATCCTCAGTAAAATCCTTGCCAATAGAATACAGCAAATCATCAAGAAGATTATACATCATGACCAGGTAGGATTCATCCCAGGGATGCAAGGATGGTTTAATATATGCAAATCTATGAATGTAATACACTATATTGATAGAGCCAAAGCCAAAAATCACATGATCATCTCAATTGATGCAAAAAAGGCTTTTGACAAAGTCCAACACTCATTCACATTCAAAGTCCTACAGAAAATTGAAATAGAGGTCCTTTACCTCAATCTGATAAGAGCCATCTATGACAATCCAATGGCAAACATAATTCTAAATGAGGAAAAACCGAAGTCTTTTACTCCCAGATCTGGTACAAGACGAGGATGTCCTCTACCACCACTCCTATTCAATACAGTTAGGGAATCATTAGCTATAGCACTAGACAAGAAAGAAATAAAAGGAGTAAGAATAGATAAAGAAGAAGTTAAACTATCATTATCTGCCATTCACATGATATTCTACTTGGAACATCCCCAAAATAACTCCACCAAGAAGCTAGTAGAATTAATATGCAAATTCAGTAGCATAGCAGTATACAAAGTCAACACCAAAAGTCAATAGCATTCCACTACACAGATAACAAACACACTGAGAGAGAAATTAGAGAATTAATACCTTTTATTATAGCATCAAAAAAATGAAATACTTAGGAATTAACCTAACTAAAGAAGTAAAAGATCTATTCAATAAAAGGTATAGTGCTCTGAAAAAAGAGACCCTAGTGAATTTCAGAAAGAGGGAAGATATTCCCTGCTTCTGGATAGGAAGAACCAACATTGTGAAGATGACCATACTCCCTAAATTATTATACAGATTTAATGGAATCCCTATCAAAATACCATCAGCATACCTCACAGACATGGAGAAATCATTACTAAAATTTATTTGCAACCAGGAAAGACCTAGAATTGCAGAAACAATCCTGAGCAACAAAGATAAGGCAGGAGGCATTAAAATTCCTGACCTAAAGTTATACTACAAAACTACTGTGATAAAATCAGCATGGTATTGGCAGAAAATTGACCTGAGAAGATGCAGAAGCAAATACAAGGGGGCCAAATATGTTTACTGGAAAAAAGATAGTCTCTTTAACAAATGGTGCTGGAAAAGCTGGCTCTCTACATGAAAAGCTAAAACTTGACCCAGTTCTATCACCATGCACTAAACTAAAGTCAAAATGGATTAAAGATCTAAATATTAAAACAGAAAAATGAAATCTCCTGGAAGAGAAATTTGGGGAAAATTTTGAAGATATCAGGGTAGGCAAAGAGTTCATGAACAAAAATCCAAATGTACATTTAACAATTGAAAAAACCAATAACTGGGACATCCTCCACCTGAGAAGTTTTTTCATGTCAAAAGAAATTACCAACAGAGTGAAAAGACAACCCACAAATTTCAAAAAATTTTAACTAATAAGTATTCAGACAAATTCTTCTAGATTCTAACTAGAATTTATAAAGAACTAAAAAACATTAGGGTCCCAAAATTCAAAGACCCAATCCAGAAATGGGTATCTGAGATGAACACACACTTCTCAGAGAAAAAATTCAACAAGCCTACAAATACATGAAGAAATTCTCCACATCACTAGCCATTCATGAAATGAAAATTAAAACAACACTTACATACCATCTCACGTCAGGAAGAATAGCTATCAGAAAGAAATCAAGCAACAACAAATGCTGCAGAGGCTATGGGGAAAAAGGGACACTTCTCCACTGCTAGGGGGAATACAGACTGGTGCAGCCATTATGGAAAGCAGTGTGGAAACTCCTTAAAAATCTAGAACTGGAAATCCCATTCAACCCAGCTATCCCTGTACTGAGAATTTTCCAGAAGAACTGAAAACATCATATCATAGTGACATCTGTGCACCTATGTTCATAACAGCACAATTTGTAATAGCCAAATCCTGGTAACAACCAAAATGTCCTTCATCTGAAAAATGGTTGAAAAAGATGTGGAATTTTCATAAAATGGAATACTACTCAGCTATAAAGAATGACAAACTAGAAGACTTCATACATAAGTGGATGTGTATTGAAGATATACTCATAAGTGAAATAAACCATACCTACATTTGTAAATATCGTATAGTCTCCCTAGTGTAAGAACTCAAGAGAAGAAATAAAAATGAAGAGGCATAACACAGCTCAGTGGAAATCAAGGACTTAAGCATTAAACAATGAACTGACTGTAAACAGAAAAGATAGGAAACATGGCAGGAGCAAAATCATGCACTGATATACAGGATGTATTAGATAATGGTCCTAAGAACCACCAAAATATTTTTCACACTGAGGATAGCAGTGGGTAACACTAAAATTATGCTTGGGATGCCTGCTTTCTTGTCTTTAAGATTTGTGCTGCTTCTAATCTAATTTCTCTCTCTCTCTCTCTCTCTCTCTCTCTCTCTCTCTCTCTCTCTCTCTCTCTCTCTCTCTTTTAAGTAAATGATGGGCTTAAAAGAAAACAAAAAAGAGTATTAAATGAGAGTAAGAGACTAGGAAAAATGTCATAGGTTTGACCATCTATAGTTTTATATATACTTAAGATTTCTAAATGTCTGTATAAAAATGTGTAACTGCTTCTTTCACGTTGCACAGGGATTTATTAGAATATCAATGATTGATGGAAAATACCAACTCCAAGTGTAAGATGTTAAGCTCAAGTACCCATGTTATACAGTAATAGTATCACGAAAATTCTCTTCTGGAGGGTTAAGAATGTAAGTTTTAAGATCAAAAATTAGAGAAAAAGAAGGGCTACAAGTATTGTCAATATTTTGGCCCTAGCCCTTCAAGGTCAGTGATGACTGAGGACATGAGAGCTTGTGGTATAACATTGTATAACTCAGTGGTGTCCCAAAATTTCTGTTCAAGGAAATTATAGGGCCACAGAGGAAAGGGATCGATGATGTATAGTGTGCTTAAAGAGAATCAACTAAAGAGAAAACATTCTCTCAGGCTTTCACAGAGAGCAAACCGGTCAAGCAATGGCCGTGACTCATCCAGACAGCTGACACTGACAACAGTTCTGCAAAGCACTTACCTGGTTTCAAAGTAAATCCTCAGGGGATTTGACTGGCCTTGGGAGCTACAAAAATTACATGTTTTATTATGCAGGTCTTGCTTTAACTTGCCCTTAACCACCCAGCAGAAAAGTTTAACCATGGGGCATAAAACGTAAAGCTAGATTAGTACGTTGAGCTGTAAAAGGCTTAAATCAATAATTTCCAACGTTGCCAGTTCTGCCAATAATCCATTGCAATTATGGAATACTGGACTATGTAGACAACTACTTTCTCTTAATTCAGTGAGAAGAAATTTTTTGTACCAACATTGATTAGAAAAATCATGTCTACACTCTGTGCTCTGTATAACTACTATGAGGACAATAACATGCATTATATCAAATGTTGGGAATGTACTACTACCGTGTTTTTGAAAATGTCACATTTGAAAAAAGGAAAGCCATATTAATATGCTCAGTTGTAAAAGGCTCAAGTCAATAGCCTGTCATAGTGCTAGAGGAGCTGATAATCCTCTACTGTTATGGGCTATTGGACTATACATACAGCTACTTCCTTTTTGTGCAATGAAAAGATCTGTACTAGTGATGTTTAGACAAGAAATCATGTCTGTATTCTGTAGTATGAAAAACTGCCATGAAGACAACAATATTCAATGTATTAATTATTGTGAAAAATAAGTAAACAGATGTATATATTTTAAAAAGTGTGAAAACCTTCCAGCAATTTCAGAGGTTGAATAATCTGAGTACTTAAGGGCCAGATTGGCAGGTAAAACAAGGAAAAAAAGAGGGGAAATGGTGGGAGAGAGGGAGAGACAGACACAGACAGACAGACAGACAGACAGACAGACAGAGACAGAGAAACAGAGACAGAGACAGAGACAGAGGGACCGAGGAGCAGATAATAACCGAGCACACTGGCCAGCTCTCCAGTTTCCATGGACTGTGCAGTGGCTCCTGACCTTGCTTGGGCTTCAGGTCAGCAGTGGGCTTGCTGAGTCGCAGAATGCTGGGTGCTCCTCCATAGGGCTTCCAATTCTGCAGAGCTGGGGCAAGCCCCTGAGAACATGCCTCTGTGCTGCTCTGGAGCCAGCAGCGGTGCAGTGTGAGGACAGCTCCCCACCCAGCACTCAGCGGCCATGTGGCTGGCTGTACGTCCAGCTTCACCAGCTCACTCCTCAGGTACCCACCTAGCCACCTTTCTGAATTCCTCAGGAGCAACTGCCTCACTCAAGCTTTCTATATCTTTTAAGTTTTGACCCACTTTTTAAAGGAAATTTTTTTAATGTACTTTGTACAGGATCTACTGGGTCTACAGAATCTCACTAACCAGATCGGATTCATGATGATCCTCCTGTTTTAACACCTCACAAGCACTGGGATTATAGGCATGTGCCGCCACACCCAGAGTCAATGGCTGTCCCAGCACCCCTTCCCCTGGGGGTTGCGGCTGGTACAGCATGACAGGGATCATACCTTGGTCCCTGTGTTATGAAACAGATTTTTTTTTTTTTTTTGCCACAGCTATGCAAGCTATATTTTGTAATTTTGTTCTTCAATGTCTAGGGTTTTATCCTTTTTCTCAGTCCTACTACCTATTTTTTCTTAACTGATCTTGCTAGAGTTGTCTGTTTTGTTGATCTTTAAGAACAAATGAAACCACATCTTTAAACTTTTATTATTTCAGTTTGTATTTGGCTTTTCCCAACATTCAATTCCTTCTTTTTGTTTGCTCTTGATTTCCTTGTCTCTGTCTTTCCCAGTAATAGTAAAGACATGAAAGATTTAATTTTTATCTTCACATCATGTGAGCTGTGTCTCCCAGCGTGCATCATCATTACGCATCAATTTCTAGAGACAGTCATGCCTCTCTGCATCTATAGACTCAAGCGAACACAGATCAAAAATTTTTGAACACCTTTATAGCTGTACAGAACATGTGCAGGCATTTTTCTTGTCCGTATTTCCTAGTGTTGTTTACACAGCGTCTACAGTGTCAGGTGCTATCAGTAATCTAAAGGAGATGCAAAGTTGGCAGCACGTTGGATGCCAGGGATTTACAAAGCCTACCCAATGTTATGTGAAGGATGCAGTGGATTTTGGTGGCTGAGAAGGGCTTCTGGAGCCAGGCACTCCCAGACGAATGCCAGGGCCTGACTGTACTCTGCAAGTTTTCCTTTAGGTCTCTGAATCCTGGGAGCATCCGCAAGCAGCTTCTGGGCTGACACAAGGGTGTCATCTAAGTTCAGTGCAGGGGATTATGGTCTAGTTTCTCTAGTAAGCATTTTTTATTAGCTTGCTGCCTTTTAGTTTCCAGCATCACAGAGAAAAATATAAAAACACTTGATCCGATTAATTCCCCTTTAATAAGCTGCACCTCCCAGCTGAACTGTACACACGCAAGTTCCTTATTGCCATCCGGGCTTCAGAAATCTACCAGGAAACATAACCATATTGCCTAGAACTCGGCCTTTTCAACTCAGTGAACAGTTTTCCCTCAGACCCCTGCCAGTTTCCTGTTATTTACCTAACCATCGCCTCCTTCCCATCTGGTCCTTCTCTCTTGCGGCCCACATGCTGTCTCTCCAGATCTGCCCTGTGTTCCCCTTTGCTCCCACCTGATCCCATGTCTCTGGTGTCTTCCTCTGAGGCAGAAGTCCTGCTCTTTCCCAGGCCCCAGGACCCGCTTGACTCACACCCACTGTGCCAGTGAGCATTCTCCGAGAGATAGCACAGCAAGCAGCCAGGAGCTCTGTGGGAGCTGGGAGACACCTCTGCTGGAAGCACAGCGTGCACAGACCGCATGGGAGAAATGTGCCTCAGCACGCAGGGGCAGTGTACTGTCCACACGCGCACATGCCAGACTCACACACACACGTTCATGAGTGCACATATATTCCTCAGCATTCTATGAGGAAATTCTGCCATCTGAAGACTCAGCTCTACCCTAGACCCCTGGTCCTTGTCTGGCACATGGCTGCTGGTCCCCCAGTCATCCTCAGGGCGCACACCCTAGAACTGTTCTCCCATAGACAGGCTGTGGCAGAGCCCAGAACCAATCTTCCCCGCCTGGCTGGCCTAGGATGAGAACCACCCCACCCCACCCCCATT
>PVJA010042203.1:0-17450 GCA_004027025.1 Myocastor coypus | reverse complement strand
AAGGAAAGGAAAGGAAAGGAAAGGAAAGGAAAGGAAAGGAAAGGAAAGGAAAGGAAAGGAAAGGAAAGGAAAGGAAAGGAAACAGAAGGGAAAGGGCAAGGCAAGGGCAAGGCAGGAGCAGGGCGGGGCAGGGCAGGGCAGGGCAGGGCGGGGCAAGGCTAGGCTAGGCTAGGCTAGAGAGACTGAACTATCTTCTAGGTGGTCTTTCCTACTTGTCAACTGTCATAGTGCTGTGCTCTGGCCTCTGTAAAGGTTAAAGCAAGGAACCCTGTGGGACAAGCCACGTGAACTAGAGGTGACTCTACTGGACACCATGGATACAAGCACAAGTCACAGCTACGGCCTCAAGGATTAGGTCCAAAATACTGGCTCTCAAGAAGAGAAGCAGCTTCTTTTTTATTATTATTATTTTTTTTTTTCTTGTTTCAGAACTTTTGTTTATTGTTATGGCCGGCTCAGACTGCCCTGAGGGCAGGGCTGGTGCAGCTTGTGATGCCGGGGATCTAACTGCAGTCCCTGCAGCCACCTAAGCTTTCCTAAGCAGGAGCTTTAGACCACTAAGCCATCCTGCTGGGCCCTTTTATTATTATTATTATTATTATTATTATTATTATTATTATTATTATATTTTTTAAGTCTTTTTTTTTTCCAGTACTGGGGATGGAACTCGTGACCCCATGCATGCCAGGCAGGCATTTATGCTGCTGAGCTATATCCCCAGCAAGAGAAGCAGCTTCTAGCAAAGGCTCTACCACACGCTTTGCACATGAGGCCAGGTGGGAGCCCTTCAGAGCTCACACCACCAGCGAGCGCCGTGTGCCGATGTAAGAGGCTGCCGGGCGCCAGGTCTGACAGTGCGGAGTGGTACCACTTACTTACTTTATACATCACATTTCCTTCCTCCATTAATTTCTGTAACAGGATAATCAAAATATCAGGTTTGGAGGTGGCCATTGCCCACGCAGCGTTTCCTGCAAAATAAACATGCTTTCAGAGGCACTTCTAAGGTCCAGGGAAAGGCAGGCAGGCTGACTTTCAAGTCCTCAAAGCTGCACATCACAAACAGCAGAAGCCCAGCTGTGGGGACACAGCTGTGTGCAGATGGCAGTGTGACAAAGACAACTGGGCAACAGCAGGCTGGCTGGCTCCTAGTTTACTTTACACTGAGCCAGGCACGCAGGTGGGAATGGTGCCGGCACAGCCTTTCCTTCATATCCTACCTTTGTGGAAAAGAGCAAGGAACCTAGGAAGTCAGACAGCCTAGACCCATCCCGCCCTTTGGGAGGGGATCTGAGGAGGAAACACTGGACCCAGGCCTCAGCCACCGCTCTAGCTTCCCACAGTCCCATAACGCCAGCAATGGGCCAGGTCAGTGGCCCCCAGTGCTGGCACATTTGCCCTGTCTACTCTGAGGCCACCTGGCCTAAGGATGCTGGGGCCCTCCTGCCCCTGCCTGGCCAGCTTCTCTCCCAGCTATACCACAGTCTTCTTGATAACCCCACTCCTAGCACTTGGGGGCTGCAAGGAGGGGTGTGGACAGCAGGCTCAGGCTCGGCTAGGCGTATACAGTGACTCCACTTACTGTGACCTGGTGGAGACTGTGCAGCCTTCCTGTGCCTTAGTTTTCCTGTATAGCATCACAGTATCTTCAGTCCCTACTTACAGGGCTGTGAGGAGAGCCAGTTAAACTGGGAAGCAGCTCAGGCTGAGGTTACCATATCCCCAGCTGGCTGACCATGACTGCACAGCCAAGCTGTTCCTCAGACTCAGAGGAGCTCTTGGAGCTGTGAGCCCCCCCCCCCCTTACAGCCTGGCTAACTGCGCTGCTCTGGCTCCTAAGTGTCCCCAACATCCTTAGCCCTGCTTTCACCCACACTGGCAGTAGTATCATGAGCTATGTAAACATTCTGGATGAAACAAGGAGACAGAGGTGGGGAAAGAAAAGGGGGTAAGAAGACGGGGAGATGCAGAGACCATGATACAGAGCTCCCTCTCTGCAACCTGATGTCTCTGACCCTCTGTGGGCAGGCAGTCTACATATTCCCCAAGTCACTCTGAAGTCAGAAGCCAACCCCTCTCTGGCTGAACAGAGGTGAGATTCACTGACCTAATTTGGCTCCTTTTCTGAGAAGTGTGACCACAACAGTGGTGTTTCGACAGCCGATGGCTCTGTCCAAGGGCCGCATTCCGCTGTGGTCCACATGCTCAATCACAGCTCCCTTCTCAACCAGGTACAGCACCTGCGGGGGACAGCAGGGCCCTGAGAGGCCACACCAGGAGGTAGGGAGACTGCCCAGCCATCTCCACATCTGCATTCTGGGGCTGCCAGTGGCTGCTGGCTTAGCTTTACCCCTACTGTAGATGGGACAGTGATCCAAGAGTGGAGATGAAGTGGACACGAAATAGAGAAAAGGGGTTAATGCCTGTAAGCCAACAACACCTCTGCCTCAGGGGCTTTGCTCTTGCTGACAAGGAGCAGGCAGATGCTTCAGAGTGGCGCGGGGTGTGCCTGTGCATATGTACTTCCCAGGCCACAAGGGAAGACCCTGTCCCCTTCTCACCTGCAGAGCCCAGCATGCCCCACGTGGCCGCAGTAGGCATCCCATCAGCCCCTGCAGCCAGGTCTCAGGAGCTGCAAAATCAGCAGTAGAAGGCCAGATGGAACCAAATAGGATTCATTTTAAGGCTAAGGAAAGACACTTGATGACCAGTGGGGCCTGCACAGAGGGCTTGTCTGAGGCTACGGTACGAAAACTCAGGGTTGTGAAACAGCAGCTATGTGAACTAAATGGGTAACACTAGGGAAAATAAGCACTTTTTTTCCTTACTTAATAGAAAACAAACCTGTAGCCAGTTAGATTTCCATGTGGATCTAACAGGACATGTTCCCTGTAGTCCACCAGCTACTGAAATAATACAGAGCTTAATATCTAAAATATATTTTAAAAACTCAGCAACAGTAACAAAATCAAATTAACAGACTTGAGTGAGAGATCTGAATACTTTCTCCAAAGATGATATACAGTAACCATGTGAAAAGACGTTCAGTTATACTAATCATCAGGGAAATGAAACCAAAATGATGAGATACCATCAGTACTAGAGTCTTAGTATTGGTACTATTTAAAAAAAATTAGCCAAACACAGCAAATATGTGAGAGGATGTAAGAAACTGGAACTTCGTATGCTGTTGATAGGAGCCTGAAATGGTGCAACTGTTGGGACAGACTACGGAGGACCTATACAACAGAAGTTACTACACAGTCCAGCAATTCCACATCCACATGCATAGCCAGGAAACTGAAAGCAGTGTCTTTGTAAGAGATACATGTGGGTATACATACATGTTTGTAGTATATATAAATTGTAAGCAGATAAACTTTCAGCTTTTAAGAGTATAGTAACTCTTTTTTTTTTTGTCTTTTTGAGACAGGGTCTCATTATGCAGTTCAGACTGGCCTTGAGCTCACTTTTGTGGCCCAGGCTGGTCTCGAACTCACACTGATCCTCCTGCCTCAGCCTCCCAAGTTCTGGGATTACAGGTGTGAGCCACCACGCCCGACAAGTATAGTAACTCTTTACTGCAGTAGTCCTGGGATGGATTGCGTATCACAGAATTATAGACAATTAAGACTTTCACACCTGAGTGGCATGCACACATCGATCACACTTAGCCACAGGCCAACACGTCCCCAGCTGGCTGGTACTCACGGTCTCAGCGTCGCCATAGAAGGCGGCCAGGTCCAGTGGCGTGCGGCCATTCTTGTCTGTCTGGTCTATCTCAGCTCCTTGTTCAACCAGATACTGCACTACTGCCCTGTGACCCTTTAGACAAGCCCAGCTCAATGGCGACAGACCCTCCTTGTCCAGAGCAGAAAGGGTGGCACCTACAAGGAAAGGCCAGTGATGAGACCTGACTCTGAGCACAACCAGAGAAGGGGTCCCAGGGGTGGCACAGCAGCAGCGCAGCATGATGGCCGGCAACTGTGTCCGTTGGATGTGGTGCAGTCTGAAGCTGATGGTCACATGTTCATCACAGAGGCTGGGCAAGGGGCATGTGCCCCATGCTGTCTATGCTCTCTGCTAGATAGCTTAGAGAACTGCTATAAAAAAATAAAACTCCCATAACATGCAGACTTAAAATTAGAAGCAGAAAGCACTGCATGGGTCATGCAAGAGACCCATGTGGGTGGCAGGTGACTTGCTGATACCTTTGGAAAGGAGGAATTCCACAGTGCTCAAGTGCCCCTCACAGGCAGCCACCATGAGGGGCGTCCGGCCCTGCTTGTCACTCAGGTTCACATCACAGCCGCGCTCCAACAGCAGCCTCACAATCTGAAAGAAATGCCCAATTACTGCCTTCCTGCTGCACAACTTTTAAAAATCCCTGTAAGTTGTGTGATTTGCAGGCTCTGTACATTTTCCAGCTGTGTTTCTTTGAGTAGATGTCTTTCCCCAAACACACACTCTTTGCTAACAAGCCCACTTCACTGCTGTATCTTCAGAAGCCACACAGACAGACAGAAGTGGTCATCAGAATGCCAAACTCACTGAGGACAAGGTAGCCCCACAGGGAAGTGGGACAGCTAAGGAAAGCACAGCCTAATGAGGGGCGAACAGCAGCTGGGACCAGTGCCAAAGCAGAGCACTCAGCCTTCTGCACCTGTGGGCTCCCCATCAGTGGACTCAGCCAATGGTGGAAGTTTTTTAAAAACTACGCCTGTGCTAAACATGTATGGACTGTTTCCCTGTGATGATTCCTTAACACAATACAACGATTACTTACATGGCATGTGAATTACATCATGCATTATATATAGGCCATCTAGAGATGACTGAGTGCATGGAAGGATGGTACAGGCTGCACACATATACATGGATCCGTGGTAACTGCTATTCCCCACGCCCTGGAACCAGGTGCCCACCACAGAGCATGTGGGGTGGGCAGGGAGCCGGCTTTGCTAGGGAGCTTCTAGCACCACTTCCAGAAGGAGGGGCTCAGCCCCAGGAAGAGCCTTCATAGTGTGCAAGGTGCAGGTGGAAAACATGAAGGTAGGAAGGCACCTCACAGTCACTACGCCAACAGGACATGCTTCATCCAAGGGGCTTTCTCAAGCACTGACTTAGTGGCCAAGGTGTGACCCATTTCCATGGCTTTCTCATTGTTTTGTACTAAGAAATGCTTTCTGCCTTCTCTGCAGAAACAGCAGGAAAGCTAGTGAGTGAGTGAGTGAATGTGTGTGTGTGTGTGTGCGCGCGCGCGCGCACATGCGCATCCTTCCTGTAATGGGCATGGGATCCTTCTAACAGTATTCATAATGTGCTGCAGGGTTTGCATAAGCTTGTGATCACTGTTTGCAAAATGAAGGGAAGGGCTAAATGATGAAACACATGCAAGGACAGTGACACGAAGGCAGGCTCTTCTTGTTTTCCCTCCCTCTATCCCCTTTCTCTGAAGATACAGTTTCACTCTGTAGTTCAGACTGGCCTCCAAGTCACGCAAGTCCTCTTGCCCCAGTCTCCTGAGTACTGGGCTCACAGGCGCGCACCACCACACCTGGCAAGTGCATGCCTTCATTAAGAGCACAAAGTACTGCTCTTGACAGGAGCAGACAAACCTTCTCTGACCACTCCAGCCCTTGTAGGCAGGGGAGCAGCCCTTGTTAGTGGCAGCACCACCAGGCTTGCACTGTATCTGCACCTAATGACTGTGCTGTCAGATGTCTGCCTGTGTACAAAGTATTAAAGGCACAGGCAGAAGCCAGGGTTGAGAAACAGACGGGGCTGGGGCCATAGGTACTCTCAGTCTATCCTCATCATTATTTTGAAAGCATTTCCGGGGACCCATCTGGTACCTGCCAGTGCCCCTGGCGGGCTGCACAAAACAGTGGGGGGACCCCTCTCTTGTTCGTCCGAGAAACAGCAGCACCTCGTTCCAGCAGCAGCTCACAGACCTCCAGCTTGCCTCTTCCCGCAGCGGCAGTCAGGGCTGCAGGAAAGACACAGGTGGGAGGATATTAGTAGGTATGGAGTACTGGGTGGAAGAGGCTCCAGGAACCCCCTATTTCTGTCCTCTCCCTTTGAATCTGGGTGGGGTCAGTGATGGCTGCAACTAGCAGGACATGGCAGGAAAGGATGAGGTTCTGTTATCTGGGCTGGCCCTGGAAAGGCCCAGCCCTTCCTTGGAACTCTCAGCCCAGAACCCTGACACCATGTTCTGAGGAGACCCATGTAGCTCTGTGGAGGGACCCACAGTCCTGGGGGTTGCTTGCAGACAGCCAAATCCAACTGGCCCACCACATGCACAAGCTGTTCCCAGGAGGATCCACATGCCCAGGGGGGCTACACTGATCAGAGTCCCCAACCCACCAGGCGTGCAGAGTCACAGCTATGAGGTTTGGGCTTCATTTTTCACTGCAAGAGATCAACAGAACACAGTGTGGCTCAAAAGTGGACTGGTATTATTGTCTAGTCAAGCCTCTCCCCATTGTGTCAAGCTTTATCCAACAAAATTCCTGAGGCAGGCAGAGGCGGATCCCTTTACTCCGCTGATGGAGCTTTGAACTGCACTACAACATAAGAAACTTCAAGTCAACAATGATAGAAATGAGTGTAGAGTGCTGAGCTCATTATGCAAGTGAGGTGTGGGGTAAGAGGGTGCTGGTGCAGAGTACTGCTGTGGAAGGAGCAGCAGGCACAGCATGGACACAGAAATGTGAGGAAAGAGCCTGTCATATCAGTGGCCAAGCCGCCCCCACATGTGAATCACCATCTTGAGAGGATGACATTAGAAAGCCTGGGCAATTGCTCTTCCTTGTTAAGAGGACAGGCCTGAGTATTCTGGGACAGAAGCTCTTCAGGCAGAGGGCACAGCACTGAGCTGGAGGAAGAAATCAGAGTGCTATGATGCTGTGGCTTGATTCCTGGTGCCTGCTTGGCACCACTGGTTTCAAACACTGCCCTAAGCCTAAAAATCCCTTGCTTCCAGAACAGGACAGTGTGTCTATAAATCAATAAGGCAGACACACCTCTCAGGGGGAGCAGGAAACACAGGCACAGCTCCTTCACAGAACTTTTAAGTCCAATTAGGAAAAATGTCTGTTCTCAGGGCTCAGGCAGGTGAGTGCTTACTTGTGGCCAGTGGGAGCAAAATGGGAGGTGGCTCTGGAAAGGGCCAACCTTGCTAAGTTGAACACACAAGTTGCCTTGCAGCCAGGCCACACACACACACACACACACACACACGCATGCACACACGCATGCACACCAGGAAACAGGTACAGTCCAATGGGGGGCTACTACATATCACAGAAAGCTACTATGCTGTTAAACACATAATGGGTCAGGCCCACAATCTGATTCAAAGAAACAAAACACCAAGGACACACAGTAATTTCATAGAGTCCAAAAATAGCACTGCAGTAGAAGAGAGGGCCTGCGGGGCTTTCTTTTGGAGCAAGTGAGTCTGTCCAGTCCTGAGCTTCTCAGCACAGCTGGGATGTGGCAGTTATGGTCAGAGATGCCAAGGGCATCCTTTATTTTGAGACAAGGTCTTGATAAGTCATTTAAGTCATCCATGCTGAACTTGAACTTGCAATGCTCTTGCTCAGACTGCTCAGATTACAGGTGTGCATCAGCAAGCCTGGTGAAAGGAGCTATTTTTAAGCACAACCAGAACACATGGAAGAAGTGGCCACAGCAGTTGTCATTCATGTTTGTGTCCCAAGAGCAGGCTTACTTCTCTTCACAGAGCAGACAGTCAGGCTTACTTATAAACCTGCATTACCAGAATGGTACTTACATCAGTGTTGGGGCTCACACAGGACCTCCCACATACCATACCAGCAACTGAGGTGAATTTGTGTACATGATAAGCATCCAACTCAAACAGTCCTGGTGCCTGCTTCAGAGAACTCTTTTTTCTATCTGTCCTTACCATGGTAGTAATGTTAGTGAGTCCTAATCACATAGGGCTCAGGAACTATGTTACCACATGTGCCTCCCCTAAATCTGCCTCTTTGGCAGAAGGCTTATTTTACACTGATTATTTTGAGAAGCTACAGATAACAGGAGCTGTCCTCTTAAGGAAAGCTTCCATCTTTAAAGGAATCAGCCCTCTGGAAGGACATCTCTGTCCAGGAAGAGCAGAACATGTCACCAGAGACTGCTGTCCCTGGCCAAGTCACTGGAGAGGGCTAAGCGAATCTTGACCTTGCAGTGGGTACCTGGCCGAGGGCCCTTCACCATAACCTCATTCCTGAATCTCCATCTGATTTTCAGATGCTGATATTGAAGCTGGAAGTCTAACCTTCTGCTGTGAGACATGATTCATTTCTATCCCAGAAACACCAGAATGTCTTCCTTTGTTAATAAATGTCTATGTGTATTCCTGTTTCCTTAATTTTCGGTTCTGGGGATTAACCCAGGGCCTTCCTGTTGGGCCATATGGCATTTTTTTTTTCTTTTACATTTTAATACAGGTTCTCACTAAGTTCCCCAGATGCTGGGATTACAGGCACATACTGTCACACCCAATGTTATTTTCCTCCAGTTGTTCTTTGTTTGAATTTTTTTTTTTTTTTAAACCAGAGTCCAGGGGCCAGTAAGATGTTTCAGTGGTCTAAAGCACCTGCTTAGGAAAGCTTAGGCAACCACAAAGACCACAGTTTGACCCCCAGCACCACATGCTGTGCCAGCATCACCCCCAAGGCAGGCTGAGCTAGCCATTAAAAACAAACAAGCAAACCAGAGTCCATCTTCAACTAGGAACTATGAACATTAAAGAAAAAATTATTGTCCTCCTCCTATACTGCACAGTACCTGGGCCCATCTGAATGAACACAATAACTATGAGCCGTTTGTGGGATGGAAGATCCTGGGTGCAGCGCTGTCACCCAGGCTGGGGGCTTCTGTGTGATTTCCCCCTTTGCAGAATACCTCTGGCCCCTTCCCTGCAACTGACATGGAGAAGAACAGAACCAGAAGACAGACAGACAGCACATGCCTATGAGGATATACACGCACTAGCACACAGGTACTGCACACAAAGGCAGTGGCAGTGTGTACTGTAGGACCCCACAAGGAGGGACGCATTTTTCTCTAAGGAGATTGAAGCAGTGCATCCACTTGAGCAGGTGATTCTTTAAATCAACAGGCCTCATCCCTATTAAAAATAAGGCTTTTAAATCAGGATTTCTCTTCTAGCTACTACTAAATTTTTGTAATAGCAGCATGTCCCAAATGACAGTCCAGCACTAAATATAAAGTCGGTATGTTTAGAGAGGCGTCTGAGGCCTAGAGCTGGAGCAGCTGACAAGGGAGTGAGAGCGCCACCGCAGGCCCAGCCACTGGTAGCTTCCACCCCTCCTCGGCCCTCAGGCTGACTTGGCTAGGTGTCCAGTGATTAAGTTTCTTTTGAGGGGATTAAGAACCCATCAGCCTAGGCCCACTTTGAGATCACAGTCTACACAAAAATTCCTAATGATTCCATTATTTCCTAAAGATGCTGTCAATTTGCCAGGAACACAATCATGCCATCAACAGAGCTGTTTATAAAATGTTATCGCAGATCTACCACTGAAAGTGTAGGGATGTGCCACCATCAAATGCTCCCTTAGAGTGTGGGCCACTATTCCCTGTCCTTTGCTTCTGCTAACTTTGGAGACTTGGGGAGATGGATGGCAAGAAAGTGCCCCAGTGCACCTCTGCCCTGGCAGACAAGGACCCTCAGACATTCTCCTCTTAAACCCATACTGTCCTCATGCCCAGAACTGAGCACAGCACTAAGCCGGCTACACCTACTGAATGCACTTACTTTAGGCAAAGAAAGCGAGGTGGATAGTGTGGCTCGGCTTTGGTGTATGATTGTCTGTACAATATTCTCCCTGTTATCCTGGCTTTTCCTATCTTTATAAAAAGGAGTGGGAAAGGGAAAATAAGACACAAAATGGCCAATATAGTAATAAGCAGGGTTCTCAGAAATGCCACCTAATTATAGCTGAGGGGGAAACTGTTACATGTGACAATGGCAGTGATCTCTGATCCTCTGAGCCCTCATGGACACACTCCACTCCACTGTAAAGGAGAAGAACCAAAACAAAGGCGGGCCTGAAATACTGACAATTTTTCAGCTGCTTTACCTAAAAAGATAAAATGTAATGAGAATTTTACTTTTTTAAACTCTGCAAATGGCAGGCACACCACTCTTGCACTGATGTTGTAAGAGGCTGCCACCGGCTGCCTGTGGGCTGTTTCCCTGAGGGTCCCAGAATGTCTGGCTGCAAGGCCCCTGGCTGAAAACAGCCCCTCTCTCAAAGTCAGGGCCACATAGCTCCCCACCCAGCAAGATCAGGGCTAAGCTTCCTAGACCCCAGCTCTCACGTGCTCTGTTAGACATTTCCTTGTCTTTCAGGGAATGCACTAGGTGAAAGAAGATAGTTTCAAGGCCTATAAATTACTTATCTTTAAAAGCTTAAGCAGTTATTTGATCTAATCTTTTAACAACTTAAGAATAGATTGCTCTTACTCTCCTGGCCCTGGGGTCTGGTCTGCAGCCTCAACAATGATTCCCTGGGTGGGATTTTTCATGACCTTGGGTCTGGGAAGCCAGCACCACCTAAATGCTTTCTGAACTTAACAAGTCAGAAGTTTCTGGCACATTCCTACATTTTCTCCATTTGGCAATGCTCTCCCAAGAGAGCCAGGCCTCTGGGGTCCTTGCAGGCTCAGGCTTTTTGGAGCTAAGTGTGGAGACTGAATAAAAAACTCAATAGGCTGCAGCCAAGCATCATGTAAACATGTGGCCCTTGGCAACCAGTTTCTATGGAGCTATCAATGAGAGGTTAAAACTGTGAGAAGCAAAATACCTGTAAGAGGTAAAAGACCAAGTCAGGAGAACCAGAATGCAGACAATGTTACAGATTCTGTTGTAGAACATGCTACAGGCATGAATTAAAAAGTAAACACAAGGGGGCTGGGGAGAGAGCTCAGTGGAATAAGTGCTGTCCTGGCAAGTACAAGGTCCTAAGTTCAATCCCTGTACTGTCCCCCCACCCCCCAAAAAATGATTAAACATGAACCTCATACTGCTGACTCTTAAAAAAATAAATAAAACATATAGTAGCCACTACACAGCACTTTACATGTGATCAAATCCTTTATCGTCTATCAACTTATCTTCTACAGTCACTGCAAAGTAACTGAGATTCTTATCACTAAATAGTCACATACTTTATGAAAACCAAATATTTATACAGGTTATTATTAATGATACAGTAATAATTAATATTAATAGCACAATTCCAGCCATGGATCACATCTACTGACCAATTGTCCCTTGCTGGGTATTGTGCAGAATATCAGGAACACTGTGATTGAGATGTCACTATGATATCCACCATATCGAGAGATGGGAGACAGGCTTGCTGGGCAGCTGGGCCTGGCCTCGAACTCACAGTGCTCTGACACAGGTATTATTCTCATTTCTGTCACAGATGAGGAGAAAATGAGTGGGAAAAGTTTAACAAGTTGCCTAAAGTCACATTGCGAGTGAGAGTATGGTGGCAACTGAGCTCCTAACTCCTATGCTGCTATCTCATAAGACCACATTCAATGAAAACTATTTAGAAAAGTGCTAGAAAATGTTTCTGTTTCCTAGAGAAATGTTATGCCTTCTTTATGGGGCTAGAAGAACAGCCTACAAGTACTATATTTCCTTCTTACTCTGGTTGCATGGGAAACAAAGGCCGGAACAGTAAGTCAACATAGGCCATGCAGGGTGACCAAAGCATATCCATCCTGTCCTACTGTCAACCCTTATATGCACTTCCTGGTCACAGATGTATTATTTCAAATATGCTTCTTTGCATACTTCAAAAGGTGTCTGCTATAAATAATGTATTTTTAATTTAAAAACAATTTCCTAAAACATGGAGAGCATAAATCGTATTTTTTTTTTAAGATTTATTTATTTATTGTTTCACAACCTTTGCTTGTTTATTCACTCATTTTTAATGGCCAGCTCAGCCTGCCCTGAGGGCAGGGCTGGCGCAGCATGTGGTGCCCGGGATCGAACCGTGGTCCCTGAAGCCACCCAAGCTTTCCCAAGCAGGCACTTTAGACTACTGAGCCATTCTGCCGGGCCCATAAATCGTATTTCTTACAGGATCTGTTCATCTAAAAATCGGTCAGAAGATACAGCTTCGAACAGCTGTCACTTCTAAACTTCACTAAGGGTGTCCATGTTCCTGCCAGGTTGAGTTGCACAGCAAAGGGCTTGTCTGCTGCTCCTCTCTCCTGACTGGTTTAGCACACACTGGGCACAACACAGCCATGTACAGCGAGGAGGAAGGGAATATATTCAAAGAACCGATGAAAACAGCTGAGAGACAGACAGAGACAGACAGCCTGAAGGATACCAAATATAGTTTTCTATGAGATTTTGAAACAAATAATGCTGGCTTTTTTTCTGGGGGATCACAGAGGAAACACCCAGGACTCAGTGAGCGAGAAGCCCAGCCACAGTGTTTGTAAGCAAAGATGCTCTTGGTTGCCAAAAAGTAAATGACTGTGCTTTTCTACAGAAGGTGGAAGTGGTACCATTTTGGAAGTGAATGGGAAGTATCCCCTCACCAGGAAGATGGACTCTATGGGCTACAGAAATGGCACTGGTAAAGGGGTGAGCAAGCATCTAGAAAGTGTCCTGTATTAACTCAAGCACATCTGACATACACACTGGTTTTCCACACTCCTGGCCATCCGGCACCCTGCAGGGCAGGGACACACAGCCCAGCAGAATCTAACTGCTTTCTTGGCAGAGAAGTGGTCTTCTGAATGTACACAGGTTAGGACAAGCCCCAGAGGTCTGCCAGAGAGAGAGAGAGAGAGAGAGAGAGAGAGAGAGAGAGAGAGAGAGAGAGAGTGTGTGTGCGCGCGCGGGCGCGCACCCAATCCTCTCAGTTCTCACCCCCACATCTACCTCTATCCATATAGGTGATGCCTCCATCCCTTCCCAGCAACTTCCAGAGCCAAAGTCTGGTTTCCCTGGCATTGCCCTACAACAGCCACTCTGTCCTGTGATACCCACCCCTTTTCCTTGAGGCTAGGGATTGGGCATACTGCACATGCATGCACTATTGGGCTATACCCTTAGGCCCCAAGCTTACTTCTTTGAAGGTCCTGAGCCATTCCTTTCCCTTCCTCCATGATCCTCAGCTAATTCCATTTTAGGTGTTTATGCCAAAAACAATTATGAATTTCTATCTTTCAGGGCTGAGAGATCTGAATTTCCATACCTATGAATCTTACAGAACCTGTTTAAATATGCAGTGGTGAGGGCAGGAAGGTCATGATAGGCATTTCCCAAAACTTCTACAATAGAGATGTTCAGAGCTCCAAAAAATCTGAGACCTTAAGCAGATAGCAGCTTTGGCAATAGGGACCAATGGCTTAGAACGACTAAACTCCTTTGGAAAGCATTCACCAATTAAAATACCACTGACTTAGCCCAAAATATCTAATGCTTCATGTGAAGTACCTAAGTGTAGCTCTGACAGGTGCCATGCCACCTGCACCCACAGCAATACCATGTAGTGACCCAGCCCAGCAGCCAGAGCACTAAGCACAGATGAGAGGCTTAGAGCCATCCTGGAACCCACAGGATGAGACTGCGCAGTGCATCCAAGAAATCAGATTGCTGAGTCCTTAAGAGTGCTGGGCTCCTTCTTGTTCCCCTCCAACAGGTGTGTCCCCCAGGTAACTACAAGTCAAACATCACCTGCTCTAAAACTGCAGGGCTTGGTTTTCTTCCTATGTACTTGTCCACTCAGTCAGCATGGATATGGCAGACCAACACTGCCAGTCAGGGAGATGTTCACATTTAAATACACTAGGATAAAACAAGACTAAGATGTAGTCACATAGGTTGCCATTTTAAGCACGTGGTCTCTGCACCTGGCTACTATGTTGGACAGCACAGATAACTTCTCCACCGTACTGAAAGCTTGCTAGGAAAGCATTAGGACAGGCAGTCACAGGAGAGGTATGACCAGATGACAGAGAGAGAGAGAGGGAGAGAGAGAGAGAGAGAGAGAGAGAGAGAGAGAGAGAGAGAGATTGATTGATTGATTATGGAGCCCACATTTTCTTATCAAAAAGCATCATCATCAAATCAGGCACTCCAGAAGGTGGTTCAACTCCATGCTAGGCAGGCAGTTCAGAGACTTGGCAATACTCTATCTCCAAATAAAAAATAAGTGCTGAGCAATGTAGCCCAGCATGAAGGCTTTGGGCTCAATCTGCAGCACCCCTACCCTCAAAAAAGGCAGGGGCATCAAAAGGAGCCCTAATGCGGAGCTCCCAGAAGGGCACTGCAATGTGAGTTGAGGAAAATGGTGAGGAAGCCTTTCCTCAGAAGATGGCACCCAGCTACCTAGCTGTTCAGAGGCTGGGACAGAAGGGTTGCAGTTCCCTTACCTCCAAGCAGGTCTAGCCCAAAGCACAGAGCACAGGCACATGCACATGAGCCTAGGGTCTGGAAACTCAGGCCCTCTGACAATTCCCATAGCATGAGGTCACCAGCTAAGCATCCCTGGTCATTTTGGGTTAGGCCGCTTCGCATCAAACACTGACAGGGAAACAGTAATCCAATTTAGTGAGGGCTCCGTGGGAGCTACTGCTGTGTCACAGCTGTGGAACGCCTGAGACAGAGATAACCCAAGCCTCTCACAGGCCTCCCAGAAACTAGGGACCATGTCTGTCTGAGTCTGTGAGGTCACCCAAAGCCAAGGTGTCACAGCCTGGGGGTGGCACAGTTAGGGACAGGCGCTCCTCACTTGCTCTGAGCTTTCTTTTGCTGAGGCACTCTCCACACAGAAGACACGCAGCAGGGCATTAAAGGAGCTGCTGGAGCCACAGAACTGATGCTGAAGGGCTGGTCTCCTAACAGTGCAGACCAACAAGCAGCAGGCACCAGATGCTGGTTCAAAGGAGAGTATTCCTTGGCGCAGCCTTCTGTTCTCAAAATCAGTAGAGGTGTCTGCAGAGTTTTTAAAAGCCATCAGTTTACTGCAACAAACTCTGAAGACTAAACACTTCCCACGGTAAACGAATGCCTGCAAAATCCATTATATGCTTTCTAGGTCTTTAAACCTAAGATGGGAACCACCCTATTTGGAACAATGTGTGAGGGCCACAGTGCTGAGATGCTCGGGGCTCAAGGACTCAGGACCTTCCTGCTGCAACCACCTACCCTGAAGGCCCAAGCCATGTCCTCTCTGCTTGTCCACTGTCACCCCTGCTGCAGAGAACTCAGTGCTTCTAACCAGCAACAGGCATGACAACCCCATTCTGCAATGTAAAAGGGCAAATGCCTCTCTTGGCAGGACCCAAGAAAGGGGCTGGCTGCAAGGATTCAGTGCCCCACTTCTGAAGCCCAGCTAAGAACTCAATGGAGGCCTGCAAGCAGCTGTGCTGCACACAGCATGGAAGCTCTGGAAAGCATGAGCCTTTGTAGACTGGGAGAGGCTCAGAACCCAGATGGGGAGACTAACTCTAAAACCACACTGTTCATTGTCAAATCTTAGTGAATAGATCGGCATGAACTAACAAGGTTCCAGGAGCAATGAGGACTCCATCATGTATATAAAACTTCCCACCATTCCACCAACCTTCCACCCCTAGACTTGAGTCACTCTTGGGATCTTGTTCTTTTTTAAATTTTTAAAAATCATTTATCTGTTTGTTTGTTTAGTATGGGGGTCTTGCTGTGCAGCTCGGACTTGTAGTGATCTTATCTCAGCCTCCCCAGTGCTTGGATTACAGGCATGTACCATTATATCCAGCATGGCATGAGGTACCAGAGATTGAACCCAGGTCCTTGCACTTTCCAGCCAGGTAATTAAAAATGCTGAGCTATCTGCCCAGCCCCTTCATAAAAATTTTTTTTCTTTTACTCTTTGGGATCCTATTCGTGTGCTGCAGCTAATGACAGACAAGGGCCAGTTTGGGTGCTCTGGACATAAAGCTGCACTTTTTCTCCTGAGCTCCTAGAAGAAGACCAAACAAGACCACACAGGGAATCATCACTTTCAGTTCTGAGGGTCTAATGGCAGTGAGCGGGGTACCAGGCAATACATGCCACACAGGTGGGAGGTGGAGGGTAGGGGGTGTCACAGCTGCCTGTCCTCTGAAGGTTGCCTCTGAGCCTGGCTCATCCACTCTCATTCTCATGTGTGCAGTCACAGAACACAGGCACCATATGGCCAAATCCCAAGCACGGGCCTCACCTGCCAAGTGTGGTACACACTCAAAAAAACAAACCTGTATGTGCTGATGGACTCTCATCTAAAATTTCCTCTGAATGGTTTCACAGTGCTCCCTTAACAAGCACACCTTGTGGGAGGCTTTAGGGCAGGCAGCAGGGGTCATTTTGAAGGAGCACAGGTGAAAGATACCATAAGAAAACAGAAAGACAGGCAGACACAGTGGTGAATGCCTGTCTTTTCAACTACAGGGGAAGAACTCGAGACCTTGTTTCAAAAAACAAAAAGGGCTGGGAATGTGACTCAGTGGTAGAGTGCTTGCATAGCATATATGATGCCCTAAGTTCCATCTCCACAAGTACCAAATGAAAAGACTACAGAGAGAAGGCAAAACTGGTTTTACTGACACACAACATACAGAGAACCTCCATGGTTCCTTAAGCCTGAAAAATAATGCTTGGCTTACCTGCTATTAGCTTAAATGTAGCACTGTTAAAAGCTTCTCAAACAAAACCCCTTGGCTGATGAAATTCACCTCAATGCCTGTGGCAGCAGGTGCTAACTGCTTCCTAGCCCACAGAGCAGGAAGGTTTTACCAGAGAGTGGCTGAACTATTCATCTTTTTATGAAGACCAGGCAGACAACTGCCAGAATCAAGGTGGTTAGGCAACAACCACCTTGCCTAAAGGCATCAGAGTGTCTGATAAGAATACAGCTTGGGCCAATACCTACACTGTAGGCTGGTGAGACTCTGAAGCAGAGAGCTCAGCCTAGACTTCCCCTCTACAGAAACTGGGGCATAATGCTTACTTGAGAGTTCGATCGGTAGCGGGAGCGGAGAGCGGACCCCAGAGAGCCCTGAGCAGCCCCACCGCCGCCGCCGGCCTAGTTACCATCACACCCCGGGAGGAGCCGCAGCTGCCGCAGCCGGCCCCAGTCACCATCACCGCAACCATGAGCAGCGAGGCCGAGACCCAACAGCCGCCCGCCGCCCCCCCCCCCCGCCGCCCCCGCCCTCAGCGCTGCTGACACCAAGCCCGGCACCACGGGCAGCGGCGCAGGGAGCGGCGGCCCGGGCGGCCTCACATCGGCGGCGCCTGCCGGCGGGGACAAGAAGGTCATCGCAACGAAGGTTTTGGGAACAGTAAAATGGTTCAATGTAAGAAACGGATATGGCTTCATCAACAGGAA
>PVJA010042202.1:0-17454 GCA_004027025.1 Myocastor coypus | reverse complement strand
CTTCTCTTTGGACTAAGAGGAAGCAGATGCATACACAGTCAAATGTTCTGCAGTTGCAGTGGGCCACCAGTGAAGCTTGTGATGTAAGGTGACATTTTAATAACAAGTAAAAATCACATGTTTTTTAGAGGCAAGTTGCATATACAACATGCTGAAAATGGCTGTTTGGAAATCTTTTTGCCATTTTTTGTTTTTCCCTGAGATCAACTTAGATGCATGCTCCAAACAGTATTTGTTGTCATCATTATCAGCATGATCATCATCATCACTTGCTGTCTTGAAAATGTTGGAAGCAAGTGTCTAGCTAGTTTATTCCAAATAGGAGTTTGAAGAGTCTAGGGGCCCGGCAGGATTGCTCAGTGGTTTAAAGCGCCTGTTGAGGAAGGCTTGAACGGCTGCAGGGACCGCGGTTGGATCCCCAGCACCACAAGCTGTGCCAGCCCTGCCCTCAGGGCAGGCTGAGCTGGCCATAAAAATAAATAAACAAACAAACAAACAAAAGTTCTGAAACAAGAAAAAAAAATTTTAAAAAAGAGTCTAGTTATTACAGATAACAAACAACATACACTAATAGTTGTACAGCTAGGGTTTTGAGTCTTTTTCATAAATTAAGAATTGGAATTGGTGTTGCTATGAACACTTTCATGAGTAGGAAAACATTGAAACCATATTTAACTCTCCCTTCTGTCTCCCTTTTTAAAGAAGCTTGGTTGGGGGAAAGGGGGCTGTAAGTAGTGCCATCCCCTGGCTGTTCTTGTTGCTTCTTTCTCAGAAGCCCAGATCCTACCTTCAATGTTAGCTTCCCTTTAAATATGCAGTACTTGTTCTCCGTGCCCTTAAAGGTGTCTGGCCATTTTGCCTGTCATAGTTTCTAAGATCCAGGTAAACACTTCTCCTTTTAGACTTAAATGTGCAGCTGTGATAGCAGATGTTCTGTATTGTTCATTTGAAAACTGATAGCATTGTTTCCTGGAGTGAATCCAGGGATGTACTTTGTGTGTGTGTGTGTGTGTGTGTGTGTGAGAGAGAGAGAGAGAGAGAGAGATACTGAGGATGAACCTAGCTGGGCAAGGGCTGTGCAGCTGAGCCACCTTCCTAGGCCTTGAGGAAAGCCTAGCAGTGTTTGACTCTAGAGACTAAGATAATGCTTGTTTATTCTAAAAAGAACGTTTGGCCAGGCAGGATGGCTCAGTGGTCTAAAGCGCCTGCTTAGGAAAGCTTAGGCAGCTGCAGGGACTGCAATTTGATCCCCAGCACCACATGCTATGCCAGCCCTGAGACTGAGCCGGCCATAAAAATAGATAAACAAAAATTCTGAAACAAGAAAAAAAAATTAAAATTCTTTTAAAAAATAAATAAAAAATAAAACAATGAAAAGAACGTTTAACTGATAGGCTTGTGTAGTCCTAGCAGAAAATGGACTGCATGTGATCTTTGTTTTACTGAGAGGCAGTACCACTTATCTTCTGATAAATCACTAGAATAAGGGTGTGTTTGTCATCAGAATTTTAATCTAAATCATGATGTATGTACATGTGTCTAAAGTTTGGTTCAAGGTTAGAATCTACTTTTAATTTTTGTAATTTAAACTTTCTAAACTATGGTTTTGAAAATGGATTTTTCTTATTTTTACTTATTTTATTTTATTTATTTTTTATTTTTATTTTTATTTTTTTAGAATTTTTTATTTTATTTGTTTATTTTTTTCTTGTTTCAGAACCTTTATTTGTTTATTCACTCATTTTTATGGCCGGCTCAGCCCATCCCAAGGGCAGCGCTGGCGCAGAATGTGGTGCCGGGGATTGAACCGTGGTCCCTGAAGCTGCCCAAGCTTCCCCAAGCAGGCGCTTTAGACCACTGAGCCATCCCACCAGTCCCACTTATTATTTTATTGTGTTACTGATTACATGGTTTATTAGTCCCTACTTGCAGCGCTTAATGTTTACATTCCTGTGTGCAATTGGTACACCTACGTGAACATCATAATTCCTCTCTTCGTCTCTGCCCTCCTTCCTTCCTCTCCTTTCCTATACTTCCTTCACCTCTTGATCTCTTTTCCTTTTGAGAAGCATCTACTTTGTCTTTTATTTTTCTCATTATTTATAATTTGGGTTTCTCATGTAAGACAAAGAGTGTGATGTTTAAGCTTGTGTAGCCGGGCGTGGTGGCTCATGCCTGTAATCCCAGCACTTGGGAGGCTGAGGCAGGAGGATTGATGTGAGTTCGAGACCAGCCTGGGCTACAAAAGTGAGCTCAAGGCCAGCCTGAACTGCATAGCGAGACCCTGTCTCAAAAAGAAAAAAAGAAAAAGAAAAAAAAAAAAAGCTTGTGTGTCTGATTTCATTTAACATTATGGTCTCAAGATACATCCCTTTTTCTACAAAGCACTCTATCTGTTTTTATGTCAGTATTACTGCATTGTATATAAATAATGTTTTGACAGAGAACAAAGATAGTTCTGTAGCACAAGTGCCTGCCTGGCAAGTGCAACATTGTGAATTCGAACCCTGGTCCCACAAAAAAAGACAATAAAATAAAAATAAAGAAATAAATAAAATAACTTTAATATTTGACTTTTTTTAACAGATTGGAAAATGCATTTTATGAACATGCACAGACTTACTACTACACTGAAATCAGGAGAGTGAAATCTCATAAAGAATTTTTGAATAAGACAACACACCAGGTACATATTTTCAAGGAACAGAGAGGCATTTTAAAGTAAATTACTAATTATTGATTATTTTTGAGATGATTACTATATGACTGTAATATTTTAGTATGTTAAATGGCTTCAGTATGTCTAAGTTTTTCTAAAGATTTAAAAAATTAATGTGTTTTAAAGTTACACTCGAGCCGGGCGTAGTGGCTCATGCCTGTAATCCCAGCACTTGGGAGGCTGAGGCAGGAGGATTGGTGCGAGTTTGAGGCCAGCCTGGGCTACAAAAGTAAGCTCAGGACCAGCCTCAACTGCATAGCGAGACCCTGTCTCAAAAAGACAAAAAAAAAAAAAAAAATTAAATAAATAAATAAAGTTACGCTCGTTGTCCTTTTCCTGTTTTGTTTTTCCTGCATGGTGGGCTCCCTGGGTATCTGAGCATCTGGGGCCAAGATGGCACACCCGGCATATGGGGCCGGGTATTGAACTCTGGTCCTTGTACTTGCCAGGTCGGTGCTTATGCCTCTGAGCTATCTTTCTGGGTCCTGCGTTTGTTTTTTAAACCTTCTCCCTTAAAAGTTTCTAAATGTTTATAGCCTTTTAAACTATGTATTTGTTGGAGTAATTGTTGAATTTTAACTTTGGATAATTTCTTTTATATTTTCATGTCTTACGTGAAACATAATTTTCACATTAAAATATATATATTTAATAGTGCTTTTATCCTTTTTTTCCTAGCTTTTATTTGTTAGACATCAGTTCAAAATAGCATTCTTCAGTGAGTTGAAACAAGATACACAAAATGCTCTGAAGTAAGTCTCTTAACATTTTTTTAAACTAAATTTTTCTGTCTTTGTGTTACTGATAACATATTAATGGCAATTTCTGAATTCAGCCAAACTGTTTGAACTGTTTACATTGGTTAGAATCAGGTGTTTAATATTTAGTTTGTCTAAACATGGATAGAATATAGTATGTTGGGATTTTAAAATTTTTTCCATTTTATTATTGGAATTAAATTTTAGAGTGTCATAAAGCTTTCTGATATTGTTAATTAAATTGTGTGCTGTAAAGAAACAGTAAACTTTTCTCCATCTCCTATTATTTGTATGTTGAATAAAATTCTGATAAGTGAAGGATTTCTAGGGCAAGGGAGATAGCTCAGTAGTTTAAGTGCCTGCCTGGCAAGTGCAAGGACCTGGGTTTGATCCTAAGTACCACATGCATGCCATGCTGGCCGCATGCTGTGCTGTCCACCGAAACCAGGTGTGGTGGCGCCTGCCTGTAATCCCTGTGCTGGAGAGGCTGACACAGGAGGGTCACTGGGAGTCCAAGCTGCATAGCAAGACCCTGTACCGAATGAATAAATAAACAAAATATTAAAAAATAATAAAGGAGGGGCCCAGCAGGATGGCTCAGTGGACTAAAGAACCTGCTTAGGAAAGCTTGGGAGGCTGCAGGGACCGCAGTTCTATCCCCAGCACCACATGCTGTGCCAGCCCTGCCCTCAGGGCAGGCTGAGCCGGCTGTAAAAATAAATAAATAAATAAACAAAAGTTCTGAAACAAGAAAAAAAATAAATGAAAAATTCTTAAAAAAATAATAAAGGATTTCTAAAATATAATTACCATTAAATGTTATATAAGTTAGGCTATAGGTTTGTTAAACTTTATAGTACATTTGTTTAATTGGATGTTCAGCTTATGACACCTGTTAGCAGCATCGTTTTCCCTTTGAAGGCCCTGCTTGGAGGCTTGAAGATTGGTTACAGATGTGTTGGCAATAGTTAAAAATTTTCCTTCTTTTATCAGCCTCAGTGTAATGAAGCACTCTCTTTTTGTATCTTGAACTTACTTTTTTTACATTGATAGTGGTATTATGAAAAGGCACTTTTTTTTTTTTTTTTTTTTTGTCTTTTTGAGACAGGGTCTCGCTATGCAGTTGAGGCTGGCCTTGAGCTCACTTTCATAGCCCAGGCTGGTCTCGAACTCGCACCGATCCTCGTGCCTCAGCCTCCCGAGTGCTGGGATTACAGGTGTGCGCCACCACGCCCGGCTGAAAAGTCACTTTAAAAAGCCACTTTATGTAATCCCAGCACTTGGCAGGCTTGAGGCAGGAGGATTGATGTGAGTTTGAGACCAGCCTGGGCTACAAAAGTGAGCTCAAGGGGCTGGGGAGATAGCTCTGTGGCACAGGTGCCTGCCTGGCAAGTGCAAGGTTGTGAGTTTGAACCCCAGTCCCACCAAAAAAAAAAAAAGTGAGCTCAAGGCCAACCTGAACTGCATAGTGAGACCCTGTCTCAAAAAGACAAAAAAAAAAAGCCACTTTGTAATTAAGGAAGTGAACAAAAGTATAAGTAAGGAAAAGTAATTCTGTGATAGCAATATCAGGAATATCCCAGAAATGCCTTATTCATCATTGTTGAGAGGCAAGTCCCAGACTTAGATTCTGACCTAAGTGGCTTTGTGTAATTACAACTGCTTTTAGGGTAGTTCGTTTTTATGAGTGGCATTCATTGAAAATCTCAAATTTCAGATTTGTTGAAAAATAATTCTGAAAAGAAAAAAACTGCAAGTTGAAAATTTTACAACCCCCCCACACACACACACATAAGGTGAAAAGTACACCTTTGTTTTCTCTTTTTTTTTTGGTATCAGGGATTGAACTCTGGACATTTCACTCGCCAGGCAGGCGATTATGCCACTGAGCTATTTCCCTGACCCTTTCCTTCCCTTCCTTCCCTCTTTCCGTGGCCTCCCCTCCTCTCCCTTCTCCTCTTTTTTCTTTTCAATAGTGCTATGGATTAAACCCAGGGCCTCCTACATGCTAGACCAGCGGTTCTCAACCTGTGGGTCGAGACCCCAGCGGGGGTTGAACAACCAAAACGCAGGGGTCACCTAAAGCCATTCCAAATCATAACTGTAGCAAAATTACAGTTTTGAAGTAGCCAACAAAATTACTTTTTGGTTTGGGGTCACTGCAACATGAGGAACTGTATTGCTGTGTCACGGCATTAGAAAGGTTGAGAACCACTGTGCTAGACAGTAGACAAATGCTGTACCACTGACTGAGCCCCAGCTAAAGCCCAAGAGTATACTTTTTCCATGGAGAAGTGTGTTCTGAGATTTTTCTTATTATCTTCTCTGTCTTAGGGTAGGTCCTGTTCTTCTCCGGTCTCTACATTCTCACCTCTGTGATGATAAAATTTTTTAAATTTCATAATGGAAATTGAAAAAAAAAAATTTTTAACCAGAGTACTAATTCTTTTTTTTTTGTTTCTGAACTGTTGTTTGTTTGTTTATTTATTTTTATGGCCGGCTCAACCTGCCCTGAGGGCAGTGCTGGCGCAGCGTGTGGTGCCGCCGGGATAGCACTGCAGTCCCTGCAGCCTCCTGCGGGCGTTTTAGACCACTGAGCCATCCTGCCCAGCCAAGAGTGCTAATTTTTGAATGCAATTCTTTTTTTTTTTTGTCTTTTTGAGACAGGGTCTCGCTATGCACTTCAGGCTAGCCTTGAGCTCACTTTTGTAGCCCAGGCTGGTCTCAAACTCGCACCGATCCTCCTGCCTCAGCCTCCCGAGTGCTGGGATTACAGGCGTGAGCCACCTCGCCCGGCTTGAATGCAATTCTAAATAACTAATGTACTTGCATTTTTCAGTTTACATTCTATTGGTTATTGACTGATGTTAATGACAGAAGGAATAATGTACATGTGATGATGGTTTTGTTCGTTGAAAGCTTATTGATTTCACTTACATTAAAAATCATTTTTTAGGACATTAAGGTTGATATAAATATCTGTTATTTATGGTAATTTTGTGTTGAGAATTGTCTTAAAATTGATTTATATCCTAATTGACCACTCTCCTTCTGTTTGTATTAGGAATTATAGGACTGCCTATAATCTCGTACATGAATTGAGAGCCCATGAAACTAACATTCTGGAAATTAAAACTATGGCGGGATTTATAAACTATAAGGTAACAGTTTAACTTCAAAATAAAGAGAATTCTTCTTTAAATACTTTTTAAAATTTGAAAATCAAACTTGTTTTTATGCTCTGAAAAGCTGGTCTTTAATTGTACTCTTTCTTTATGTGGTTTTAATCTAGAAGGCTTTCTTACCAATAAAAGAGTGATGTAGGAATTTGGGGGGGGGGACAGGGGTTCAAACTCACGACCTTGCACTTGCCAAGCAGGTATTTGTGCCTCGGAGCTATCTCTCCAGCCCCAGATGTAGGATTTTTGAGTTTATAAGTCCATGGTTTTTTAATTTTTTTTCAGTGGGAACAGGGAATAGTGAGACAGCAGTTACCTATACTATTCAGCTTTATAGCAGTGCAGCATAGTAGAACCTTCCTTGCTTTAATAACACAAGTATAGAAAAGGAAGATCTGTCTACTCACCTATAGAGAAATCCTTTGTTAACTGTTGCTTGAGTGTTTTAAGGCTGTATGCTGTAGAAATAGATCTCTTTGTTTCCCCAGCAGACAGATGAAGTGTGTTTGCCTTTAATTTTCCCCTATTGGGGAAAAGGTGTCTGGTCCAGGTTGGTGACATGGGGGCAAATACATTGATTAATTTTGTAGTGTAAGTTGGCAACAGTTTCTGTGCAGAGTATTGTGGTGACTACCGATTTAAAATAGGTATCCCGGGGCTGGTGAGATAGCTCAGTGGTCTAAAGCTCCTGCTTAGACAAGCTTAGGCAATTGCAGGGCCTGTGGTTTGAACCCCAGCACAACATGCTGTGCCAGCCCTACCCCCAGGGCAGGCTGAGCCGGCCATAACATAAATAAATAAAATTTAAATAAATAAATAAATAAATAAATAAATAAATAAATAAAATGGGTATTCCCTTTGACCTAACAATTCTCTTTCAGCAAATTTATTTGACATATGCTGGCAAAAATTATGTCTGTGGTTACTTATGTCTTCTAATAGGAAAAGGCTGGAATAAATCAGCAATAAATGATGGATGACTGGGGATACAGCTCGGTGACACAAAGTGCAAGGTCCTGAGTTCAATTCTCAGTACAAAAAATAAAAAAATTATATAAATTATAACTAAATGGGACATTATGTAGCTGTTAAGAATGAGGGAACTCTATACATTGACATGCAATGATAACATATTCTTAGGTAAAAAAATGAAGGTGCAACTTGTCAGAATACTTGTATACTGCCCTATGTATGTAGGTAGGCATTTTACTTGTCTGCCAAAGGGGAGGGGTGGATAAGAAACTACTTTTCATGTACTCCTTTTTCCTTATACAGTAAAATTGAAGATTATAATTAGTATTTGGAAATAAATTTAAGCTTTATTCTATTTTCCTTTTTACCTTCAATACATATAGGTTACATTTGCTGAAATAGTGTATTGGGCAAAAAGGATAACTGGGCTTAGGGCTAGAAACTACAGTTTTTGACAACTCCAAAAGTCAATGTATCATTTTTGAATTATCCGTTAGAAACATTTTAGTCTGTGTTATTCATTTAGTAGAGTTTTTAAAATTCTTTATTTTAAAAAAGATTTTCTAAGGTGTAGAGAATTACTCAAAGTGGCCAAGCCTCTGGTTTTATTGTAGCCATTCTGAGGAGGCAAATGGTATCATGAAGAATTTAGGCAAAGGGGAATTCTATAGGCTTTTGTACAATTATTCTGAAACTTTATATATTTATTTTTGGATCATTGTGCCTTTTGACTTTTCCCTCTTACTTTGGGATTGCCTTTGTATTTTACAGATCTGTAGGCTGTGTTTTCAGCACAATACCCCTCTGGATGCGATTGCTCAGTTCAGAAAACATATTGACTTATGTAAGAAAAAAATTGGAAGTGCAGAGCTGTCCTTTGAGCATGCTGCATGGATGTCAAAACAGTATGTTTTTTTGTTTGTTTGTTTTTGTTTTTTTTACGGAACCAGGGTTCGAACTCACAACCTTGTGCTTGCCAGGCAGGAACTTGTACCATGGAGCTATCGCCCCAGCTCAAAACAGTATGTTTTAAATTGTACTTTTAAAATACATGCGTTTTATAGAATGAAATTAGCATGGAGTTTGATTCTACACTAAACTAGGTAACTTTCAGTAAGTAGATTTTTAATAATGCCTATGTATGTTTCTTATAATAGCATATATTGATTGGTACAGTTTCTTTCTTTTTTTTTTTTTTTCTTTAGTTTTATGTATTTGGTACAGGGTCTCACTATGCAGCTCAGACTCAGAGAGGTCCTCCTGTTTACAGCTGCTCTGGCACAGAGATCACAACCGTGTGCCACCATGCTCCGACTCCAGTTGCCTGACTCATTTGCTGGCTCAGCAAGCCCAGGGGCGGGGCTGGCTTGTTGGTACAGTTTCTTAATAGAAGCCAGTTAATTCATGATACTGTTGTATTCATTTCAGTATAAACTGATTGGGTTTCCACTATGTGCCAAAATCCTGAAAATGTAGCAGTAAAGAGAAGAATCTTAAGCTTTACTATTTAAAACTGGTGTGTAAGCATAGGTACAACAAAATTGTTCCCAGAAACTTGGATGTATTTGAGTGATGAGAACTATGTTAAGATCTACCTTGATGGTTTGTTTGTAAACTTGTTAGTACAGAAAAGATGACATAAATGCAGAACTTTCACCTTTCAAGTAATGTGCGGTAGTATTTACAAAGAAATTGTGATAAGTATTAATTATTAATCCTTAGCTTTGTTTTTATTTATTTATTTTGGCTTACTCTGTCTGCCTTAAGGGTGGGCTGGGTAAGGCTTGTAGAGTTGGGGATTGAACCCCTGCACCTGACTACCCCAAGCAGGCACTTAAAACACTTAAACAACTGAGCTAAGCCCCAGCATTGTCTTTATAAATATGCTGAAATTACAGTTCTTAGGATATGATTACTAAAAGCAAGTTACTCTTTCTCTTTGATTCTCTTTTTCTTTTTCTTTAAGATTTCAGGCCTTTGGTGACTTATTCGATGAAGCTATTAAGTTAGGGCTAACAGCTATTCAAACTCAGAATCCTGGTTTCTATTATCAGCAGGCAGCATATTATGCCCAGGAGCGGAAACAGCATGCAAAAGCCCTCTGTAACCACGATGTAAGTTGCCAACTCTTGTGTTAGCCTATTAGCCAGCATTTAAAAGCTTACATTCATCTTTTTTTTTTTTTTTTTTAATGTATTTGGTGCAGGGTCTTACTACATAGCTCGGACTCATGGTGATCCTCTTGTTTTCAGCCTCCCCTGCGCTGGGATGACAAGTGTGCCCCACCACACCGATCTTGTGGCTGGCTTAGTGCACCCAAGTGCAGGGCCAGAGTAGCATGTGGTGCTGAGGATCAAACCTGGTCCCTACTCTTGCTTAAGCAGGCACTTAGTCTGCTCAGTTATCTTGCCAGCCCTCTTAGAAACATCTCTTGAAAAAAGCTAGGGCTGATTAATGTGGATAATTATTTTTCAAGTCTTTAAATGTAGTTGTCTTTATCTTATATAGTTTCAAAACTTATGACCATTTGAACAAAAGTACTCCATTTTTAATTGTAAATTGAAGAAAAATTTTTCTTTTCCTTCTTTTTTTTGGCGGTATCCCTGCATTTTCCAGACAAGCGTGTATTCTACTGAGATATCTCCCGAGCCCCAGAAGTTTTTCTGTTTGTTATGGCTGGCTCAGCCTACTCTGGGGGATGGGGCTGTTGCAGCATGTGGTGCTGGGGATTGAACCACAGTTCCTCCAATTGCCTAAGCTTGCCTAAGCAGGCGCTTTAGACCCCTGAGCCATCTTTTGAGCCCCAAAAGTTTATTTGTATATAATTTTTGTTCTTTTGAGACAAGATATTGCTATGTAGTTCAGGTTGGCCTTGAACTTAATATGTAGTCCAGGTAGGGTTGAACTCTTTGCAATCCTCTCGTTTCAGTTTCTGGAATATTGAGATTACAGGCTTTGTTTTTTAAGGGTACAAACCATTGACATTAATAAAATTCATTGGAATGTAAAATAATATTTCTTTAAAAATAATTAGAACTTTAAAGCTACAAATCTTTTAACCCAAAATTTTATTTTCAGAGATATTAAGGCAGATAATAGACTGTAAGATATTTATTAATTACTGTGTAAAATAGAATAAGATGAATAACTGTAGAGAATTTGTTAATATTTAGAGCAGCAGGCAGTCAAGAACAGTAATGTTTAGAAGAATATTTAGTGATATGGTAAAATAGATAGCATGTACTTAAACAGTACTGAGCAACATTCCCAGTCCTTTTTTTTAAAGAATTTTATTTTTTATTTTTTCTTGTTTCAGAACTTTTGTTTGTTTATTTGTTTTTATGGCCAGCTCAGCCTGCCCTAAGGGCAGGGCTGGCGCAGCATGTGGTACCGGGGATTGAACTGCGGTCCCTGAAGCCGCTTAAGCTTTCCTAAGCAGGCACTTTAGACCACTGAGCCATCCTGCCAGGCCCCTCCCAGCCCATTTTTTGTATGTACTTTTTTTAAATTTTGAGACAGGCTATATGACTAAGTCACTACTACTCCCAGGCTGGGCTAAACTTGGAATCCTTTTTCCTGTTTCCCCCAGTGTTGGGAACATATGTTTTGATTGCCACACCTGGCTTAGAATAAATGTTTCAAAAATAGGTTAAAAACTATTTCAGTAAGTGATCATAATTTATAAGTAACTTAACTTGTAACTTTTACCTTTTACACATTTTGTACATTTTCAGCAAGATACTTGCATTACATTTTTTTTAGAGAGAAAAAGAAGAAAAATAAAGCAGTTTAAATCTCTTGATTCTATTGCCAAATACATATTTCCTTTAGTGCCAAGAATAATACAGAAATAATAAAGAAAAATAGTGTTTTCTCTTTAAAATTTTTATATTAGTTTTATTTAGAGTATAAAAATTTCAAACATAAAAACATAATTTGTGATATATTTTCACTTTTATGGCAAAGAAAGAAAATTCAAAGACATTACTGTGAAATCATTGGTCAAAAACACTGATTTTGCAATTTTTATAAGATTTTAACATTGAATGAAACATTTTTAGTTTAATTTTAGTTAAAATTTAGTTCATGTTAAAATATTTACAACTGAGATATTTGAATGTGTGCTTCATGAAAATTTCTTTATTAATGAGAACATCTTCATTCACTCAAAAATTGGACGAGTTGGTTTGTGGTGGTTTACATAACCTCTTATTTATGTTTGTTCTTTAATTTATAGGCTTCTGTAATGTATCCCAGTCCTGACCCCTTAGAAACGCAAACAGGTGCTCTTGACTTTTATGGACAACGGTCATGGCGACAAGGAATATTGAGTAAATGGTTTTCCATTTATCCCCTCCTCTCAGTTTCAAACGGCATAGACAGACAGCTATCACAATTTATTATTCTTAAGACAGCCAGGAGAAAATTATACTGAAGTAAAAGTAAATTCTTCTTAAAGATTTTTTTATAAGTGCATGGCTTCTTAGTTTTAGAATGACTTTTTATCACTGTATTTTAGGTTTTTATAATTGCATATATTGATATGACTAAAACATTTGGAGATCTCTTAAATGATATAAACCATTGTCAACTAAGCATTTTATTTTACTTTTTCATTTTTTATTTTATTTTTTGTATTTTTTAGTAAGAGCTACAGGGTGTACAGGGTCTCACTATGTAGACTGAACTCATAGTGATCCACTTGTGTTCAGCATCCCAAAGAGCTAGGATTACAGGCAGGCACCACCTCACCCAGTCTCAGTCACCATCTGAACATGCACAACAGGCCGGGGATCGAACCCCAGCCTTGCCTAAGCAGGTTCTTTAATCAGCTGAGCTATTTGGCTGGCCCTTCAACTAAGCTTCCCCTCCCCCAGTACTGGTGCTTGAACTCAGGACCCTGCACTTGCCAGGCAAGTACTTATTCTGTTGAGCTATCTGCCCAGCCCCCTCAACTAAGCATTTTAACTCCAATTAATTTTAATGGTTTATGTGACATCTTAAAGCATTAACTTGTATCACCTTAAAAATATATATATATATTTTTGTCTTATACATAATTTAACTGAAGCAGCATCTGTGGCCAGCTGAACATTAGTATGTATTTAGTCCATAGAGACTGTGTTTTCTGTGGAGAATGATAGGTGTAGTACCATCAGATGGTTAATACCATTATGTAAAAGAACCCTGAGTTCAGTAATATTCCCTTCAGAACCAAGGTCATAGAACAGTTTCCATGTTAGTACGGTGGAGGCAGTCTCTTAGACTCTTTAATATTCTAGAATATCTGAAGAACCTTAACTACACTATAAGGATTCAGGGAGTATATACATCCAGTGTTTATGTGAAGGTCTGTGTTAAATGAACTATCTAAAATGGGTTGGGTTGTATCTTACACAGGTTTTGATCTTTCTGATCCTGAGAAAGAGAAAGTAGGAATTCTTGCCATTCAACTGAAGGAAAGAAGTGTTGTTCATTCAGTAAGTTGCATTATTCCTCCAATGTAAACTATGTTTTACTGTATTCAAGGAAAAGATGAGATTATTTTATTTGAATATTTTATCTTCTCTAATAGGAAATAATAATAACTCTGCTGAGCAATGCTGTTGCACAATTCAAGAAGTATAAATGTCCAAGAATGAAAAGTCACCTCAGTATGTATTCATAACCTTCCACAATTTTCATGTGATCTTAATAATTTAAATTATGGGGGCTGGGGAGATAGCTCTGTGGCACAAGTACCTGCCTGGCACGTGCAAGGTTGTGAGTTTGAACCCCAGTCCCACCAAAAAATAATAATAATAATAATTTAAATTATATATATAAATCTTTTTTTTTATAGTGGTTCAGATGGGAGAAGAATATTATTATGCAAAGGATTATACCAAAGCTTTGAAGTGAGTCTTATTTATTACTTAATTTTACAAGTATTCTGATTACAGTGAAGTCAGAATAAACATTTATATTAAAGTGTTTGCTATTTCTAGAATTACTTCTGTTAAATTCTATTTATCAAGGGCCTTCTGCTGGCATAAAATTTGAAGGCTTAGGTAACCTTAGGCTTACCTAAAACTGAAAAATACCTGTTAAACCACCAGTGAGATTTTCTCGTATTTACATAAAAAGAGAACACCGTATTTTCTCTAAGAGCACTTCGACCCTCATGACGCTGGCTCAGTGTGTCCCGCTCCTGTTCGTCTCCTAGGTTGCTGGATTATGTGATGTGTGATTATCGGAGTGAAGGATGGTGGACTCTGCTAACATCTATACTCACAACCGCGCTGAAGTGTTCCTACCTCATGGCCCAGATAAAGGATTACATTACCTATTCCCTGGAACTACTTGGAAGAGGTAATTTGGTGTTCTTTCAATAAAATTTCAACCCACAAAATTTTTAGTATCTCTTTAAAATTAGAAGAATAACTCAGTGTCAAATGTTTAGTAGTGCTTCTGTTATGTACAAGTCACTGAGCTTAGTCATCTTAGAGATATTCACTCTAAATTATTTTAGAGACACTAAGTGAAGCTAGGGGACTTACATGTGCTTTTATAGTTCTAATTTTATTTCTTCTTCTTTTTAGCTTCAACTCTGAAAGATGACCAGAAATCTCGTATAGAAAAAAACCTTATAAATGTTTTAATGGTAACTTGGGTTTCTTTTATATGGAATGTGTTAAAAGAAGGAGCTGGGGTTGGGGCCCGGCAGGATGGCTCAGTGGTCTAAATCACCTGCTTAAGAAGGAGCTGGGGAGATAGCTCAGAGGCATATACCTGGCAAGCACCTACCTGGCAAGCACAAGGTCCTGAGTTTGATCCCTTGCTTTGTATTCTGTGCTGGCCCCAGAATCCCAACACTCAGGAGGTGGAGCCAGGAGGATAACTATGTGTTCAAGACCACCCTGGAAGCTACAAAAAGTAAGCACAGGGCTGGCCTGAACTACATACACAGTGACATCCTGTCCTCCCCCCCAAAAAACGTATACCTAGATATACGTATTCTAGTTATGCATATTTTTCTTCAACTAATAAAAGCCAAACATGAACTGTGTATTGTTGCAGAATGAAAGTCCTGATCCTGAACCAGACTGTGATGTGTTAGCTGTGAAAACTGCTCAGAAGCTGTGGGCAGACCGAGTTTCTCTGGCTGGTAGCAATGTGTTCACTGTTGGGGTCCAAGACTTTGTCCCTTTTGGTAGGTAGCCACCACCAACAAGCTTATTTCAGAGGAACCACTTTCCTGTCTACAAAAGGAATAGATGTGGACTTTTTCAAAATACAGTCATTTTGTGGACAAATTAAAATTTTTTTCTTCTTGAAGTGAAAAGATAGAATATTTGGTTTATGTCTTTTTTTTTTTTTTTTTTGTCTTTTTGAGACAGGGTCTCACTATGCAGTTCAGGCTGGCCTTGAGCTCACTTTTGTAGCCCAGGCTGGTCTTGAACTCACAGCAATCCTCCTGCCTCAGCCTCCCGAGTGCTGGGATTACAGGCGTGCACCACCACACCCGGCATTGGTTTATGTCTTAAAACATACTCTGTTCATTTATAGTTTCCATGTTAGAAATACACTTAGACAGTTATTTTCAAGATTTATGCTTCAGTGTCTAGGCAAGTATTTTTTTTTTTAAATCACAAGATATTTTTTTGTTTGTTTGTTTGTTTGTTTGTTTGTTTTTGTTTTTTTTTTGAGACAAGATCTTGCTATACAGTCAGGCTGGCCTTTAGCTCACTTTTGTAGCCCAGGCTGGTCTCGAACTTGCAAGGATCTTCCTGCCTCAGCCTCCCAAGTGCTGGAATTACTAGCATGTGTCACCATGCCCAGCTAAGATAGTTCTTTTTCCTTTAAAATCCTATCACATACATTTTAGAGACAATTTTTTAAAATTAAAGGTGATTTTCAGGTTACATTTAACTTTTATAGAAGTCTATAATAGTATCACAAAGAAAAAGAGTGCAGATGTTTTTTTTTTTCTGAAGAGTAAATATTCAAAAAATAACGTGGGTGGGTCAGGTCTTGAGTATTCAGTATCAAACTAACTCAGCCCTTCTTGTTTAATTTCTAGTACAATGCAAAGCCAAGTTTCATGCCCCAAGTTTTCACGTTGATGTTCCTGTTCAGTTTGATGTTTATCTGAAGGCTGATTGTCCACACCCCATTAGGTTTTCCAAGCTCTGTGTCAGCTTTAATAATCAGGTAATTATATGTTTTTTTTGTGTTATTGCTAGGTATATTATTGTAGTTTGTATTACACCACATAAAGGAGCTTAGTGCATTTTTTTTTTTTTTTTTTTTTTTTTTTTTTTTTTTTTTTTTTTTTTTTTTTGTCTTAATGCATTTAGTACAGGGTGTCACTCATCTTGGACTCGTAGTGATCCTATTGTATTCAGCTTCTCCAGCCCTGGGATTACAGGCATGTGGCACCATGTTGATTTCTGTGGCTGGCTCAGCCCACCCAGGGTCAGGGCCAGCATGGCATGTGGTACCGGGGATCAAACCCTGGTCCCTGGGCTTGCCTATGTAGGCGCCTGAGCTTAGTTCATTTTAGCCACTGAATGGTTTACCCTGAGAAGCAAGTTCACTGAGGTGCTAACTATCCCAGAGTCAGTCATGCAGTGTCATCTCAGCCAGTCAGTTCTTATGTTGAATAAATTGGATGAACTTGTTTTTCTATTTCCTGTTGTGTTGTCTTATAAAAGTTAAAGAAAGATAGATGCAATTTTGGTCACCCTGTATTTAGATAATCGGACAGGTAGGTGGTTAAGTCTGTTTTCTCTTTTGTCCATATGGCTTATGAGAACCTTGAAAGAGTTAAATAGAGTAGTCTAAATAAGTAGAAATCTTTTAGGAGTTACTCATTTTTTAATCTGTGTTCTATTTTGTTAGACAGTGATATAGAAAGGATATTATTTGGTTTAACAGGATTTTATTCATAAGAGCCAAGAAATGCTGCTATAATAGAAATGATTAGATGAAGCTTGATTGCCTGAAGTTCAGTAAGTTTTAGGTAACTACAGATCTTTATCTAGGAATGAGTTTGAAAGTAAACAGTTGCATTACAGTTTTGTCTAAGACCTACATTGAGCTGTAAATAGAGGGAAACAAGTGACATCATGAAAACCAGAGACTGTATTAACCCAGGAGGGAAAGTACAGGTTTTGGAGTCCAGTGCTAATGATCAGAACAGAGATGTAAGGGTGGGAGTCTTCGTAATTGGTAAATCTGGATTGCTAAGTGAACAGAAAATGTCAGGCATTGGAAGAGGCTGGATAAAGGATAGGTTTGTACATGTCATTTCTCTGTTTGGATTGGTTTGCCTGCCTCCCTTGACTGCTTAATATCTTGGTAGTCTTTAGATTTTTTTTTCCCCCTTTGGTACCAGGGATTGAAGTCATGCACTTGCACTTGCCAGCAAGCACTTATTCTACTGAGCTATCTCCCCACCCTTCCTTGATAGTCTTCTATTAGTTGAAAGCGTTATTTCCACAGGGGAGCTCTTAGTTACTGTTCTCATCACTGGGACAAAATCCCTGGCATCTGTAATTTAAAAGAGGAGAAATTTGTTTTCACTTACATTTTGTTTTATTTTATTTTATTTTATTTTATTTTATTTTATTTTATTTTTATTTATTTATTTATTTTTTGTCTTTTTGAGACAGGGTCTCGCTATGCAGTTCAGGCTGGCCTTGAGCTCACTTTTGTAGCCCAGGCTGGTCTCGAACTCGCACCAATCCTCCTGCCTCAGCCTCCCCAGTGCTGGGATTACAGGCGTGAGCCACCACGCCCGGCTAGTATTTTTTAAGAATTTTTTCTTTTTTTTTTTTTTTTT
>PVJA010042201.1:0-11229 GCA_004027025.1 Myocastor coypus | reverse complement strand
GAGATTCTCAGGACCTTGTACTTGCCAGGCAGGCACTTATGCCTCTGACCTCTATCCCTGGCTCTTTTTTAAAAAAATTGTTAATATTCTTTTATTTATTTGGTACAGGGGCTCACCACATAGCTCAGACTTGTAGTGATCCTCCTGTCTCAGCCTTGCCAGTGCTGGGATTAATGGCATGCTCCACTGTGTGTGGTTTCAGTGGCTGGAACAGGGCACCTGGGGTTCTGGGCTGGTGGTAGCAGGGATCTAACCTGGGTCCTTGCACTTGCCACTCAAGTGCTTAGATCACTGAGCTATCTCCCCAGCCCTATTATAGCTGTACGTTTAGCCTCTCACCTTCACGATAGATAGATAGATAGATAGATAGATAGATAGATAGATAGACGGATGGATAGACAGACAGGCAGACAGACAGATATCACAAGCCTTTGTTCTCACACACATTCCTGACAAGGTGAGACTCTGCTTGGTTTGTGTTTATTTGTTCAAAGAACATTTACTGAGTGCTTGCATGTAGTAACTGTAACTGGCTGATTTTACAGGAATAGCTCTGTATTAGTTAGCTTTCCCACTGCAGGAGCAAATGGCTGATATTTGCAACTTAAAGAGGCAATGTTTTTGTTTGGTTCATGGTTTGAGAGGTCTCCATCCATGGTAGCTTGACTCCCAGACAGGAACATCATGGCCCAAGAGTCTGGTAGAGCAAAGCTGCTTGTTTCACGGTGGCTGGGAAGCAGAGTACAGGAGAAAAGGTAGAGTGAAAAATGGCCTCCAAAGGCCAGGCCCCCAGGGATCGACCTCCAACTGGGCCCTACCTCCCCATGGCCTATTGAGCTATGAATTGGGCTATGGGCATTGTGGGCTAATACAGCGATGCCTCACTTACCTCAGAGGTAATGTTCCATATATATCTCAGTTACTTTTCTCTCATTGCTGGGACAAATACCCATCACTCCAATGAAGGAGGGAAAGGTTATTGAGCTCACAGTTCCTGGAGGTTTCAGTCCATGCTCAGCTGGCTCCAAGGCTGAGAGGCACAGGGCAGAGAGCAAAGTTTCATGGTGGAGGCAAAGAGCAGGAGAGCAAAATGGAGGAGTAGCAGCAATCTCAGCCTTGGGTAATGAATTAATCACAAACTCTAGAACCCGGCCCCATTGACCACATGAGGGTTTGGGTAGGCAACTATGTAGAAACCATATTATTTATTTATTTTTTAAAATGCATTTGGTATAGGGTCTCACTACATAGGCTGAACTCCTCCTATTTTCAGCCTCTTCAGCATTGGGATTACACCCATGCACCACCATGCCCACACTCAAGCCCAGAGGTGGTGGGGGAGGAGCCAGAGTGGTATGTGGTTCCAGGGATCAAACCCCTGTCCCTGTGCTTGCCTAAGCAAACACTTAGTCCATTAAGCTATCACCCAGGCCCTATATTTACATATATTTTAAGGCTTTATAAACCCTTCTCACACTCTTATAAGCCTTTCTGCACTTTTAAAAACCCTTCTAATATTCTTAACCATTTTCTAAACTCGTGAACTTACATAATTTTAACATATATATGTGTGTGTGTATATATGTATATATATATATATATATATATATATATATATATATATATATATAGTATGCTATCACAAAATCCCACAATATAGCAAAAAATCCATGATTAATAATTTAGATTAATAATTTTTGGAAACCTGGGAAATGGTGAGTCTGTGAAAGTGAACCAGGAAATAGTGAGGTACTCATGAATATAGTGACCCAGGTCTAATTACCTCTCTGGGAGACTCTTAATCCAGTCAAGGTGACAATTAAAATTAACTGACACAGAATTCCACAGTAATTCTTCCAGCCAAGGCTGTTGCTGTTAAGTACTACATATATGGTATATGTTATATGATGCTTAGTGTGATGTTAATAGTGCTACCCCATTCACTCCAGGGACTATGCAGCCCCCAGGCTGTGCATAACTGTCTCCTTCCTGGGTCCCACTCAAAGAGGCAAGCTAAGGGGTATTTCGTTGATACAGTGATAGTAAGTACAGTTGATAATTTAAAATTAAAAATGTGATAAGCACATAAGAAGCACATAAATGCATAAGTACTTTTCCTACTTCACAGAGGAGAACGTGTGTTGCCTGAGGATAAGTGACTTGCTCAACGTCATACGTCATAACTCTAACAGCTGAGGAGTGAAGGTCTGAATGCATCTTGCACAATTATACAACAGATACTACCCAGGTCTGCTGTGAATGCTTCCCTATAGCTTATCCTCTTGCTTGCCAAAGAGTGAAGCTCCAGGATGAGCCTCCCTCAGAACACTCCAGAGGGCACAGGAGGCTATGAACTCCTCATGGGAGCAACTTGGTTTTACTTCTATTTGTGTCTTGGATATGAAAGTAGCCTGGTATCTGACACAACGAATGTTTGCCCTTCTATGCAGGTCAAAGTGAGTTCTTCAGTGTAACAGCCACTGTTTCCTTTGTTTTAGGACCTGATTAATAACAGTGATAGCTACCCTTTATGAGGTCTTACCAATTGCTTTACAGATAGTACCTGTGAGTTCATAACTAACTAAGCATAACTAAACATGTCTCTAAAATTCCCATGGCAAGGCGCTAACTCCCTGTGTGATGGTATTAGAAGGTGGGATCTTTGCATGGTAATTAGGGTTAAATGAATTCATGAGGGTGGGGTCTTCAGATAGAGTGATTACTCTGATATGAAGAGACCAGAATCCTTGGTTTCTCTTTGTCTTCCCTATGTGGATAGTTAGATCATGGTGGTCTGGAAGCCAGGAAGAAAAGTGCCTGACAGGGCTGAAAACTGTGAGAAAGGGGCCCGGCGGGATGGCTCAGTGGTCTAAAGCGACTGCTTGGGAGTGCCTTGGGCAGCTTCAGGGACCACAGTTCAATCCCTGGCACCACATGCTGTGCCAGCCCTGCCCTCGGGGTGAGCTGAGCTGGCCATAAAAATGAGTGAATAAACAAATAAAGGTTCTGAAACAAGAAAAAAATAAAAAACTGTGAGAAATAGACATATGTTTTTAAGCCTGTCTGCCTGTGGTATATTTTGTTACAGTAGCCTAAGGAGACCAAGATATTACCCTGTGTTATGATGTGTATAGATGTCCCCCCAAAGCCTCATGCAGGCATGGGGTGGCTTCTGGAATTTGTAATCCATTATTGTGAGAATGGGTGCTGCACCTCCCCTGGGGCAGGTGATGTGCATTTCAATGTAAGGGAGGAAGAGTAGTTAGTTGCTTGAGCTGCCGCTACCTCTCCCTGCTCTCTTGCTCTTAGCTGTCACCACGAAAGGTTGCCCTGTGCCATGCGCTGCTCTGCGTTGGAGCCAGCTCAGTATGGGCTGAAATCTCCAGTAACTGCGAGGTAGGTAAACCTTTCCTTCCCTAATTTTGAGTGTCAAGTGTTTGTCCCAGCAACAAGAGCAGAGTAACTAAGACACCCTGAGAACTGGTACTATTTATTAGCAAGGAAACTGAGGCACAGAGTGCTTGGCAAGTTTCCCAAAGTCACACAACTGACCTTTAGATCCAGTTATTCTGACTCACTGGGGGAATGGCTATTCCTCTGAGCTAACCTGTTTGCCTATCACTTACTGTCTGAAGAGGAATTGAAATACAATGCCACACGGTTGTAAAAATACTTCAGTAAACAAAGGTCAAAAGGTATTAACGTGAGGGCATAAATGAAGGTAAAAATTAATCATCAAAAATATTAAGTATAGCTCACAGACAGCCTGGAAAAACTAAAACTTGTGTTAATTCATATCTGCAATTGTGCTACCAAGTTTCCATGCCCCCCTCTCCAATTCTCAGCTCCAATTTCTTTCTTTTCTTTCTTTCTTTCTTTCTTTCTTTCTTTCTTTCTTTCTTTCTTTCTTTCATTCTTTCTTTCTTTCTTTCTTTCTTTCTTTCTTTCTTTCTTTCTTTCTTTCTTTCTTTCTTTCCTTCCTTCCTTCCTTCCTCCTTCTTTCCTTCCTTTGTATGGAGGATTGAATCCAGGACCCTGTACTTGCCAGGCAGGTACTTAAGCTGCTGAGCTATCTCCCTGGCCTTGATCTGTATTTTTCTGGATGTATTTTAGGATAAATGTGCTCCTAGAGAAACTGCTGATCCTGAAATGTGGATAAGGGCTCCTGAACAACTCCAGCTACCAAAATGTTTTTCTTGGTCACTATCTGGCCAACGTCTGATGAAATCATAGAGGTGAACCTTAGTTGCCTGGAATGTGTGTCTATCTACCTGCCCATCTGCCTTGCTTTATGTGACCTTTGGAGAGCCACTATTTCTACCTTGGGTTGCTTATTTTCAAAATGAAAAAGAATCCTGAGATCCCGCCTCGAGTAAATAGCCATCAGTTAAGATTAGCTCATAGAAGTGATTGACATCTGGGGACAGCTGGCTGTGGAGCCCATGAAGGTATCAAAGACTGACTGTCAGAGAGCTCTGAGGCAGCAGAGGTCCAGCACTAGACCTGGCCAGTGCTTCCCTCTGCCACTTCCTGGCAACTTTGGACACATTACCTAATCTATAAGTGCCCTTCGGGCCCAGCGGGATGGCTCAGTGGTCTAAAGCGCCTGCATGGGAAGGCTTGGGCAGCTTCAGGGACCGCGGTTCGATTGTGGTCTGAAAACCTGTCTGAGCGCATCATCAAGAGGATGAATAAAATGACTAGGGTCTGGCACATACCGAGGCACCCACAGGCTTTGCACATGCATTTCTCTAACTAGATAGAGACAGAAATGAATCTTCTCCCCCAATGACATAGTTTTCTTTAAAATAATAACACTGCATGCTTTCAACACAAACCAGTACATGATTTCTTTATTGTAGTGGACAAGATAAGACTCCTGAAATATCTTAGAATTTTCCTAGGTGAGCTGTATTAATATGTGTGAAAGAAGCAAAAACCTTTCACTAAAGGAGGGAGAAAGGGAAAAATGGCGTCTTCCAACAATGAAGGCTATAAACATACATAGGTATATATATATATATATATATATATATATATATATATATATATATATAATATCTTAAGGAGATTCTTCTTATACAAACAAGAGTATTTGCTGGTCAGTACCCAGATTTTTTTCCTTTTGATGTATATTTAAAAATTAAAAGGAATATTCTTAGAAAGACATCTGTGCCTGCAGTGACTCACATTTGATCAATCCCTGTGAACTCAGCTTTTCAGGGGATGTGCAATTATTTGCTCAGTTAGGCTTAAACTTTTTATTTATCTAATCACCCCCCTGTAATGCTTTGATCTGAACTTCCAAGGCCTATTTTTCAACCACTTTAGCTACATATTTTAAGTCTTATAGTCTAATCAACCTCGGCCCATAAAACATGCAATGTCCTGTTTAATGCACCCTATTAGGAAATCAGCTGCCACACAGATTTTGAAATCTTCCGCTTTGTGAACGGGTGAGCTGTTTGGAAGTGTCATTGCTGTCATTATCCTAGGAGAGCAAGAGAGGAGCAGCAGGCAAGCGCATCCTCTGGATCCGGGCTGGCTTCTCCCTGCTAACGTTTGCACAATGACTCAGAGGTGAGTCACCATTTCTGCAGGTGTAAGCTCCGGAGACCTGGATGCCGTCCACGTCCCAGCAGGGGCAGATGTTTACTTCATTGGTTCATGGGGTTACTCAGTAGTGGCAGCCAATGTAATTTGACTGTACAATAGTTAAAAAATTATATATGTTTGTACATGTCTTTGTTTATTTATAGCCCAGAGTATACTGCAGCTTAGAAGTTGAGAAATCACACCCATCACTAAGCAATTAGAAAATGTTGTGTTGATTTCAACACCTGGAAAGAAAAAGTCATTTCTACATATGTCTTTTACTACAAAAAGATTTCTCCTTTTTCTCTGTTTGGTTGGGTGTCTGTGGGAGACCTGGGTCCCTAACAGTTTGTGACTTAGGCTCTTATTCCTCTCCCTGCCTTACTTATTTGATGTCTTCAGAAAAGTTAGCATGTTGAGTATTTTTTTTTAAAGGGACGCTTGGTTTTTGACTGTTGGAAATGACAACAGCAAATGTAAATATAATTTCTTACCTTCTTGAATCGCTGAACAAATCTTGCTTCTATGTTAACATCCAACAAGAAGCCGCCAACTGATATCAAAAAATAAGTTCTAAGCCGGGCGTGGTGGCGCACGCCTGTAATCCCAGCACTCGGGAGGCTGAGGCAGGAGGATCGATGTGAGTTCGAGACCAGCCTGGGCTACAAAAGTGAGCTCAAGGCCAGCCTGAACTGCATAGTGAGACCCTGTCTCAAAAAGCAAAAAAAAAAAAAAAGTTCTAAGTATATTGGAAAACCACAGTGCAAATTTGCTAAAAACTGATGATGATTAATCCAGGTCTACGATGCAAGGAAATAGCCGACATTTCATTCCTTCTTACTTTCCAGCACAATTTCAAATGCTTTTCATATACTACTTTATTTAGTTATCAGAACATCTAATAGCATTGGTACTATAGTTATCTCCATCTTACAGATAAAAAAGTCTTCACAGAGGAAGGTTAAGCAGCTCATCTAAGGCCACCCACAGATGGCAAATGGATAATAAGTGATAAAGCTAGAATGTAAGTCCAACTAGTCAGACCTTTCAAGCCTGCATTATAAAACACTTTATGGTCTAACAACAAATATTTGATGTTTTATTTATTCCTGTAATCAAGACCAAGGATTTACACATGTTAGGCCAGTGTTCTATCACCAACCCAGAAGGGACAAATTTTTAAACAATCACAGCAGAATCTACATCTCAAAATAAATCTTTCCCCTTCTCAAATTGACACCGATGTATATTATACACTTATTCAGATGCCGCTGTGGCTCAGTGCTTCTAGAATTCACTCTTTCATTTCAAAATCTTTCCTTTGGAGTCTATGGCTTATAGACTTAAGTTAAAAATACCACCCATAACAGCCTTATGCTTTGAAGTTAGATATGATTTTTAAAAAAAATAATCAAATGTCATTTAGAACTCAGGCTGAAGAAGAGAGGAGGAATCAAGTCTGGAAAGATTGCTATACATTTAACTGTTTTTAAAGATCACTTTCAAATAGAGATTCTGAACTTCCAGAATTATTTTTGTGTGATGACAATATCATTAAAATAAATGTAAAAGTCTACCAAGGTCATCGTAAAGAGCATTCGGTAGACAGAGCAGTAGACACATGCGTCTGATATAGTGATCCTTTCAACGATGAATCTTGCTATTAGTCACAATTCAGCAGGTGCCACTTGGCTACCTGCCCTGCTGGAAGCCCCTTTGACTCTCCTCTGTATCTAAATTTAAACAGAAGATGTATCAGACAAGATCCTGGGGAGAAAGATTGACTCAAAATAAGCATCCAAAAATGGAGGACTTGCGAGGTTATGTGTGGGGTCCGATAGTAGCTAGTGCAGGTTCCTGGGTGAGCAGCAGAGCCCGGGTCACATCCTTTCCCTGAAGGGTGAGTGTAGGAGCAGGTACCAGAAGCCAGGGAAAGTTACTGCTAGGGAGAGGTCTGCCCTGTACGGGTCTTTGTCAAGGAGACTATCAGCCCGAGTGGCAATGAGCAGAGAAGCACAGCTCCGACTAATTGCCCCCCTCAGTGCCATGGTGCCCTCTGGACTCTGCTTCCCCACTGCTCAAATGCACAAGAACATAGACTCAAAGATTCTGTTACCACAGGCCTCATCAATATTGCCTTTGTGGAGGACATGGCAGGGCAAGAAAAGTCCTGAAAAGCAAATCTCCAGCACAGGGGCCATTTCTGTTGTCCCGAACTACACTAGCAAAATCTGAATTTCCACTTTGCCATCCAACTTGTTTTCTATTTGGCCCATATCTTGCCCGGAGGAGAATTGAAGCATGGTAATGAAACTTCAGAGACCACCAGTTTCTTGTTCCTGAAGTAACTTGAAGCAGGCAGGAGAAGAGCCTGGAATGTATTGAGTAGCTGCTATGTACCAGGCATTTTTCTTAGGTTAAAGAAAGGGAAAGAGAAATTTTGTGAGGAGAATGTCACTTTACTTCTGTGGTTTTACTCCCCAGACCTGTAACTGCATTCTAATTATGAGAGAAATATCAGGCAAGTGGGGTCTTCCTTGAGGAGTATTCTAACTGAAGATCTATGAAGTATTCCTCAAGACTTTTACAGTCTTTACAAACAGGGAATCCTAAAAAGCTGCCATGGCCAGGAAGAACCTAAGGAAACATGATCATTAAAAGCACATGACCTTGACGAAATCCTGGAGAAGCACAAAGACGTTTGGTAAAGACTGTAGAAACCTGAAAGCTGCGTGGACCTGAGGTAAATCCTGGCTCACTCATGGTGGCAGCTGGCCCACCTGTGTGTGGAAGCTTCCGATCCTGGGGGGAACTGCAGGGATGCAGGCAGCCTTGGAATGATCATTACTAATTTTCTGACAACCTCATCAAAAATTAAAATTTTATTTTAAAAACGGTGAGTGGTTTGCTTTTTGGAAAGAGTAAGACCCAAGAAGAAGGAAGAGGCCGTACTTCCTAAAGCTACCTTTGTGTTCCTCCACAACCCCACGGCAGCATTTTTGTGGGGCAGAGTATCCTCTGCCATTTCTCAGCTGGACACCAGAAGCAAACTGGTTAAACAGCCTCACCTTACGCGGCGAGGTGTTAAACTGGATGCCTGACCTTGGAATTTCCTGAGGCTTCATGGCAGTCAACAGTCACCATGTGCTACGAAGGACTTTGGATACCTCTCTTGAAAACTCAAGTCTTTTTTGTCTTTTAAAGCCAAAAGCAATAACAAATGCCTGCTAAAAATAAAGACATCTAAGGAAATGTTGTAGCAGTAAAAAAATAACACTACAATGGATTTTAATAACAGAAATAACAAATCTCTACCTCAAAGGCAGTTCTTAATCTTAATAGTGAAAAATTAGCAGAAGACTGTTAAAAATGTTATTTTATTAATAAGTTATCTTATGTTTATGAAAGTACTACAATGTTTAGCAAAAGTTTAAACATATATATATATATATATTTTTTTTTTTTTAAGGTATGACAAGAAAGCTATCTTTAATGTTCTAATGATACTAACCACCCAGAGAAGGTATAAGTGTAGGAGTATATATTTGCATATCTATATTCATATATATGTATACATATATTAAATTTGAAGTATAGGAGAGCTCCCCATTATCGTATATCATACAGGCAAGCATCTATCTGGTCTACCGTCTAGTCCCAGAAGTCCTTTGAAGGGTCTGACATTTTTATTTGACTTTGTACAGAGCCCAAATCTCTCCTGGCTCTGAGAAAGCAGACATGTAGAGAGCCCAGGGCTGAGGCTGTTCCCTGTCCCCACCACACTTGCCCAGACACAGCCATGGGCCCGCCACGGATGGATGGGTTGCTCTGCCAAAGCCTGCCAGGCTCCTCATAACTCAGCTTTTTCTCCATTGATATTTCTGCCTGCTCACTCCTATCCTCCCCAACCGGCCACCCTGCCTCTCCCACTGCATCATGTTCTTGAACCACATCTCACACTGGATGGTGAAGGCCACAGAAAAGGAGAATGTAGCACCAACTCTAGAGTTTTGACTTTTCTGATGTTATGGCTTGTGTGTATTTGTTCCCCTCAAAGCCTCATGTAGTTGTTGAGGTGCAGTTCTACAGTTTGTGATTAATTAATGATCTAAGCCTGGGATTATGAGTCTGAGTGCTACACCCAGCCTGGGGCAGGTAGCCTGAATACAACATAAGAGAGACAGAGAGACAGACTTGCTCTCCGCAGCCACTGTTGTGACTACTCCTCCCTTTTGCTTTTGCTGTTTTGCTGTTTCCCACCGCCTTGAACTGCTGCCCTCTGCCACGTGCCAGTCTACCTTGCAGTCAGATTTGTATGGACTGAAATCTCCACTAACTGTGAGCTAAGTAAACCTTTCCTTCCTACATTTTGGGTGTCATTGGTTTGTCCCGTCAATGAGAGAGGAGTAACTGAGACATCTGAGAAGCAAAAGGAAATAAAAAGGAGCAGCAGGGTAGAAGTGCAGGGAGAAGGGGAAGAACTTTGTAGCATGTAGAAATGGGTTTGGAGTACCCCTCTGCCTTTGGCCCATGTTTGCATGAGTGATTCCTCTAATGTCTGCTTTCTCATCTCCGAAAGAAGGATGCAGAGCAGTGATAATGTCTACAGCAAGCACAGGGCATAGTGTGTTTAGGGAGCAGTGGTCATTACTGGCAGGTAAAGACATGGTCTTGTCTTATATGAGGGTATGACAGTTGTCATCTGTATTTCTGTCACTTTGGCCATTCATTTTCCATAGATTAACTAGTAGTACTTCTTTGGTAGGTCCTTGGTATTTCACACTTCTCTGGCTTCTTTCCTCTTGGCTGACCTTACTGGAAGGTTACTTGACTCCTAGGCAGGTAATATTTGTTTAGCAAATGAATCAATAAGCTAGTAGAACACAGTTCCATTGCACATATGCAAAAACATGCCCATACCTGTGTGCATGTGCTTGGGCTTGTGGCTGTAGCGACCTTCTGTGCATGTGTGCATCCAGGCTCACCGGCCTTGTGCAAAGCAGCGTCAGGATGTGCACAGAGCAGGGAGCCGAGACACAAGTTCTATGGACTTCAAAGATTCCTCGCACAACTTTTAAATTAATGTTTAAATGGGCACACACATGGAGGCTGAATTGGTGTGATTGTGCTAGACCGCCTCTGAAACTGGGTATTAAAGCCTTCTGCAAAACAGCGCCAACCGTAGCTCATATCCAGGAACAAGTTCCCAACAGTAAGTGGGCTTTTGAAGTTTTTAGAACACTTTTTTCCCAGTGCCTACTTCAAACATGAAAGTGAAGATGTGCCAAATTCTGAAGCACTCTTCCTATTTCCATTAATGGAAATTCAATTATGCCAAGATAATGCGGTTCTAAACCGCTCACCAAAATAATGGTCGCATCACGTTTATTATTAGTCCTTTTGAATTCTGAAGGACCCATTCTGAAACGCTAGGTTCATACCATGCTTCTCAGTGCCGATTCAATCAGCGCTTTTCCTCTCCAGTCATACGACATTTTCTGTGGCAATGACAAGGACACACACGGAAAATGCGTCTCCAGCACAGGTTCAGAAAGTTCAGGAAAGGGAATGTGATCTGAGAAAGTAAGGGTAGGGAGAACTAAGTGGTTTGAAAGATTAAAAAAAAAAAAAAAA
>PVJA010042200.1:0-17448 GCA_004027025.1 Myocastor coypus | reverse complement strand
AAAAAAAAAAAAAACAGTAAAACTATTTTTAGCACCGTAGGTGACTGGGCTATCTTGAGATTCCAATAAAGGTCAGCAGACATAGTATAAAATTGATCTAGACAAGTTCAAAGAATAAAGCATGCAAGACCCAGAGCATGCCTCATGGGGAACCCAAACATAATTAAAACACTAGACTTTTATTGAAGAGCTTTGTAGTCTGTTTTGTCCTCCAGCCAGACACCGCCAGGAACACACTTGTTTGTGAGCAGACTGGGCTTATTACATGCTGCAGCAAGAAGGAATGCACACCGTTGCGAAGCCGTGTTAGGGAAGTCCACAGCACTTGGTCTTGTTAGGTGATTTTGAAGGTTGGGGTATTCCTCTGGATTGGATATCAGGTAGTGGGCCAAATTCTATGATTGGGTGTCTTAATTGATTTTTTCTTAGTGAGGGCAGACTAGAGAAAGGTTAGTACTCAAGCTATAATTGATAGAGAAGCAGCACTCATTAACATTATCCAGCACTTGAGTACTTTTTGCTACTTTGTGATGTGTGGCTATAACATTCAGGTTTTGCCTATATTCAGTCCAGTTACAAGGTGAACTTATTTTATCTTGATCCGTCATGGTCACAAGAATGGCGCTGGTAGATAGCAAGAGAGCACCAAGACCTAGCTGCGCATGCCTGGCCACCTTATTGTGGCAGCACCAACAGCTAGCTGAGAGTACCAGCACAGCCTTTGGATAGCAGAGGTCTCCTCTCCTCTCCTCTCCTCTCCTCTCCTCTCCATGTATTTGGTTGTTGCAAGGTCCTACTACACAGCTCAGACTCCTGGTGATCCTCCTGCTTTCAGCCTCTGCAGCCCTGGGATTACAGGCATGCACCGCCATGCCCAAACTCTAGCTGGTTCAGTCAGCCCTGGGGGCGGGGCTAGCTCAGGATGTGGTGCCCAGGGTCTGAACCAAGTCCCTGTGCTTGCCTAAGCACGCACTTTAGTCTGCTGAGCCTATCTCTCCGTCCCTTCCTTTTCTTGGTTTCAGAAACAGTTTATAAGTTTCAATCAGCAGCAATAATAAGAAGTGGTATTTAGTAGATGATGCCTGTTTCTGTTTCCTAGTCCATTCAAGTAAAGCCTATAAAACATGACTACAACCCCAGACTAAGGTCAAGTGAGCTAAATGCAGTTAACAAGCTTCTTGAAGTATGTTTTAAGGTCATGAGATGTCATAAGAAAATACTTCGAATGGTGAGACTCCTATGTGCCCTTGAAGAATGGGCTAGATTTAGATATGTGGGGTTGGAGAGAAAAACATGGCCACTAGAGTAGAAGAACATAAGCTTAGACTGAGGGTTGAGATGCACAGGCAAGTTTAAAGCATGATAAAAAATGTAGCTTTACTTAGTGGTATGAAATGGAAAAGCAGTGTAGAAAGGTACTTCGGAGTTAGGTTATGGCATTCATTTATTTAGAAATTTGGTCTAGAGGGCAAGAAAGCCATAATTTGTGAAATATCTACTGTATGCTCTAGGCTCTTTGTAAATATGATCTTATTTAATTTTCAGTCTTTGTAATGATTACAAAAAGATGGCATTCATTCTGCTTTTCTCTGCAGCCCCCCATCCTGCCATATCACACCCTCTTGTGCTTGGTGCAAACCGTGAAAAGTCTGATCAGAGAAGTGACAAGCCAGTTAAAATTATGCTGTGGAAAGATTACTCATAATAAAACAGTGATAGATACACCCGGAGTGCATCAATCAGGCCCTGTGTAAACAATTTGAGACACATTATGCCCATTAGTAATGTAGTGCTTTGGATAGATTTGGGGCAGAGGTTGATAAAAAGTGAAAGCAAGATCTGGTTAAGTTAGCAGGAAACATCAAAGCAATAGCAAATTGAGTGAGTTAGAAGAACATGAGGAGATAGGACCCTTGGAGGAGAGTGGTGAAAAAAAAGTAGCGAGAGCTGTTGCCCTGGCCTCCACCTTAAGTAATGATGAGTTAAGTGTGCTCGTACGACGTCTAGTGTTGGGGAAAAGCTATATCTTAAGGAATGGGTACATTAAGACCTTTTTTGAATTGTGGTAATCAGAACTACAAACATCTCCAGTTCCTTATTGATTTATTTGTTCCATTAAGACATCTCTTGAATTGCAGTAATCAAAAATATAAACACATCCAGTTCTTTATTGATTTGTTTAGTCTAGGAATGGAATGCTACATATGGCTTAATGTTGCTTTCGGAAAGCTCTTTGTTAACGGCGCCAGAGTGTTTTTGTTTTTAGTGAGGGGTGGTTATTAACAAAGGAGAGTAGAGCCTCAGTTTGTAAAGTCCATTAAGTTTTTGGTCAAGTTTAAGTGATGTGCTAAATAAAATATTAATAAGAAAACTTAAGTATTGGTATAGCTTTCAGTAGCCAAGATTTAGTCCAGTTCTGCTTCATAGACTATTTAAATAGATACAGAAGTAATCACACAGCCATTTCTACATTGGAAAATGTGCAAATTTTTATGTTCTAATGGCTTTATTTTTTAACCTATTTTTTAAAAAATCTATAAATCCGTCTGTAACATAGATATAAATAAAGCATTTTAAAAGTGAATCACTAACAAATGTACATCAGCTGGATGATATGAAATGATAATACAATGAGATGCTATAAAATGCTTAAAATGAATGAGCTAAACTGTTAAATATCAACAGGGCTACCTTGTTGGGCCAAAATACTGACCCTCAAAAAAGGCATGAAACAGACGTCACAGAAACATGAGTACAGTATGATACTATGGTGTGAAGTTTTTAAAATATTGCAGTAGAGTATACATAACCAAATGTACTGTTTCACGTATTTTTAGGTATACAGGTCAATGACATTGAATCTGTTCATTATATCACCATTACACCTTCCATATTACAAAGTTGTAAAATGTTGAAGACAATGTTGTATATTATTCCCAAATATATACTTATGTGTTAAAGTCCACAAACACTCACTCTAACATAGTCATGTGCTGTAATAGGACTTTTCAGTCAGTGGCCATATGTACAGCGGTAGCCCCGTAAGATCATACTACGTAGTGGTATTTTAGCTATATTACTTTGGGTAAGTACACTGTGTGGTACTCATATAAGAACAACATTATCTGCCAGTATATTTTCTCCTGATGCATTCTATTGTGACACACAACTTGAGTGCCTGCCAGACTCAGAGTCATGTCTGTCTCTGAGTGTAGGCAAGAGTGTACAAGACTTTAGTTAATCCTGGGGGATAAGCAGGGTAGGTGCTGCTGTTCTACCTAGCATACACTTGCATACCTGGCCTACTTTATAGGTTGATGAGTGACTCCTGGAAGTAGAAAAATACAAAATAGCATTTCAGAAAGCAAAATGGAATCATGATGAGGCCAGAAGAAAACCTATATTAGAATTGATGAAAAAGAGTTACTGATTTTTTAAAAAAATGTTAGAATTAGGAACAGGTTATTAGATAATATTAAAGAGATATTGAATGTTATGATTTATGTCTAGTTGTCCGCTCAAAGCCTCATGCGGTCATGAGGTGGGGACTTCTATAGATTGAGACTTGATCCATGATCCACTGAGATTATGTGGTTTAGTACTGATCTAGAGTTTGAGGCTAGATCCATGATCCCTGGGATTATGTCTTTTAAGTACTTCTGGGATTATGGGTGTAGCCTAAGGCAGATAGGCTAAGGCAGAGAGCCTGATGTAACTTAAAAAGACAGAGAGACAGAGTCGGGCTTTTGCTGTCTGCTCCTCTGGTTGTTCCATTCCCTCTGTCACCATTGTTGCTGTTCTGCCACCATGAACTGGATGCTCTCTGCCTTGTTCCACTCAGCCTTGGATCTAGCCCAGTGGTTCTCAACCTGTGAGTCGCGACCCTGGCGGGGGTCGAACAGCCAAAACACAGGGGTCACCTAAAGCCATTCTGAATCATAACTGTAGCAAAATTACAGTTTGAAGTAACCACCAAAATTATTTTTTGGTTTGGGGTCACTGCAACATGAGGAACTGTATTGCGGGGTCACGGCATTAGAAAGGTTGAGAACCACTGGACTGAAACCTCTAGTAACTGTGAGCTAAATAAACCTTTCCTTCCTTCATTTTGGGTGTCCGGTATTTGTTCCAGCAATGATAGAAGAGTAACTAAGACATTGAAGGGCCAGGGAGATAGCTTGGTGGTCTAAATGACTGCCTTGCAAGTGCAAGGAACCAGGTCCAATCTCTGGTACCACATCCCACATTGGCCCTTTGCTGAGCTGGCCCTGAAACTAGGCGTTGTGGCGCATGCCTGTAATCCCAGCGTTGGGGAAACTGAGACAGAAGGATCACCAGGAATTGTATACTGAGACCCTGTACCAAATAAAAGATTTTTTAAAAAAGAAAAAGTATTGAAAGGTAGAGAGGCACCAGTGAGATAGCTCAGTGGTCTAAAGTGCCTGCTTAGGCAAGCTTAGGCAGCTGCAGGGACCGAGGTTCAATCCCTGGCGCCGCATGCTGTGCCAGCCCCACCCCCAGGGTAGGCTAAGCTGGCCATAAATAAATAAAGTTCGAATCACATGTTTAAAAAAAAAGAGAACATTGCTTTCAAAGGTAAGAGAGAGATTTAAGAGCAATAGGCCATATGCACTAGGTGGTAAAAAATAATAAACTTTGCATCCTAGAAGATGGAGCATTTTATACTTGAATTTATAATTGAAATATTTATGCTTAATAGTGTGCCAGGCATTCTATCCAGATACTAAGATTAAAATGATTAGTGATAATAAAACAAAGTTCTGGTCTTTAAAGAGTTTACAGAGAAAGACTATAGCTACAGCAACATGGTAGCTGAAACACCAGGTCTAAACCATTAGGACCTCTTTGCAACACAAGAAAGTGACTCGACTGTCACATAATGGTCATTCAATAAATATTCAATTAATTTGAATAACTCCTGGTGAGAGTTCTGGTTTCAGTCCCTGTGACATCACTCTCTAGAGGTCTTCTCAGTGACTAGTCATTAAATAGCCATTAGGTAGTGTGATCACTTTTCAGTCTTTAACCTCCACCCTTTCCAAGATTTTATCACAACTTATTTTTTCTTTTCCTATCTCATATACTCTGAAGGTGTCCATTTTTATGGCTTATATTTAGCCCACCCCAGACTCATGCACTCATGCACGGGGCCTGGTTTTTTGTTTGTTTGTTTGTTTGTTTTGTTTTTAATGTATTTGGTTGTTGCAGGATTTCACTGTGCAGCTCTGACTCATGGCGATCCTCCTGCCCTCAGCCTCTTCAGCGCTGCGGTTGCAGATGTGCGCCACTATGCCTGGACTTTGTGGCCAGCTCAGCCCACCCTGGGGGTGGGCCAGCATGTGGTGCTGGGAGTTGCAACCATATGTGCTTGTCTGAACATGCCTAAGCAGCTGCTTTAGTCCAATGAGCTATCTCGCCAGCCTGTAGGGCTTTTGGACCCAGCTGGATCTAGGGTGTATAATACTACTAAGAGATGATTCAGTTTCTAGGCAGGATAGAGTGAATGACATGAGATTTGATTACACTACCTACAATGCTGCGCATTTTAAAATTATAAATTGTTTATTTCTGGTATTTTCCATTTAATGTTGTTGGGCCAGTGTTAATAGTGGATAACTGAAACTGGAAAGTGAAACAGTGATGTGGAGTTTCTGTTGCTGTCTAACAGGCTGACAGATGATGGCTCCCTCCTCTCAACAGTATATCTAAACACAAGGACTCTTGTTAGTCTTTACTCAGTTTTTTATTTTTTAATTAATTAATTAATTAATTAATGTGGTCTCATTACACAGCTCAGACTCGTAGTGCTCCTCCTGTCTCAGCCTCCTCAGCAGTAGGATTATAGGCATGCGCCACCACCCTGGGTTGGTGGCTGGCATGGCGCATCTGGAGTTCCAGGGCCAGCACAGCATGTGATACTAGGGATTGAACCTGGGCCCTTGTACTTGCCAAGCAGGTACACCACAAGCTGTCTCCCCGGCCCTAGTCAGCTTTTTCTTCTAGGCTTTTCAGTTGGTTTTAATTCTGTCCTCCGACTTTTATGGTAATGATTTTGCCAGCTTATTTTGTTGTTGTTTTCTTCTTTTTGAACATCAGCATACATACATATTCATTCAGCCTTTTTATTACTTTCTTGTATGTTTTTAGAGAAGGGTCTAAAGGGTGTTCAGGATCTCGCTACTAGATTGGACTAGGAGTGATTGGCCTGTTTACAGCCTCCCAAGAGCTGGGATTACATGCCCAGTCTGCGTTGCTATCTCAGTGCTCCCCCCAGGGCTGGGCCGGCAGGCAGGCCTGGGGATTGAACCCCAGCCCATGCCCTGCTTGCAGGCACTTTAATCTGCTGAGCTATTTGGCTGGCCCCATTCAGTCTTTTGGATATTTGGAACGGTTCATTCCATTTTAGTTAGTTCAATTTTGGAATGGTTCATTCCATTTTAGTTAGTTCATTACTTGGGTAGCAACAGAGCTGTATCCCCAGCCTAATTGTGGTCTAATATTTTTTCTCTGTGTTCAACAACACCTGTAATGTAATGTATGAAAAATGTGTACTCAGTCATTCTGTAATCATAAAGCCCTCCTTGTTTCTCCACTTACCTTCTCTTAATATCTTCTGTTCTTCATCCTGAAGCTGGCTCCCCCACCAGCTAGCTTTATATTCTGTTCAGTATTAAATGCTGCTGCAATAATTGCATGGGACCAGCCCTTGGACCCGTGTTTTTCCTCTTTTTATAGACACCTCGGCCATAGGCATCTCAGTACTAAATTACTGTAATAGCCTTTTTGCTGTTTCTTTTCCAGACCCTAGTTTCTCTATTAGGCCTTGTGTTCCACTGTTAGATTAATCCTCCTCAAGTACATTTCTCATGAACTCAGCTTCCTGACCCAGAAGTTGCAGTATCCAGTTCGTGCACCACACAAGTTAGCTTCTTTTCCTTTCTTCACACCCCTATTTCTTGTTACTTATCCACATGGAGCCAAACTAACGTAGCGGATGAAACTATTTAGTGGTTGCCTGTTCTCAGCTTATCCTCCACACTTAACCTGCCCTCTGGGTCTGCCTCTGCTTCTCTGCTGCTCTAGAATCTGATTCCCAGCTGTTACTCACTGCACTTAACTCTTCTTGTTAAAACTTAGTTTAGTATCCTTTCAATTTTTTTTTTTTTTTTGCGGAACTGGAGATTGAACTCAGGACCTTGCACTTGCCAGGCAGGTACTTGTGCCCCTGAGCTATCTCCCTAGTCCCTCTTTTAATATTTAAATGTTTGGGTTTTTTTTAGTAAACAAATTCATGATAACTTTTTTTTGTTTTTGTATTTTAGGGAAGAGTCTACAGGATATTCAGGGTCTCACTACTAGATCAGACTCATAGTGATCTGCCTGCTTACATAGACATACTGTTTTTTAAAAGCACTGTTTTATGTGGGAACTGTTGCTTATATTTAACCTATGGTACCTTTCCCCCTTTCCTATCTGGGACAGTCTTAGATATCTTACAAATCTACATGGCTCAGAGAGGTATAACAGCTTTTGGGAGATGTAAAATCCTGTCCTTATATCAGTTGTTTTAAGATTTCATTTTTTGCTATATGCCAAGATTGATTGATTGATTTTGGCTTCTCCATTCTTTATTCAGTACCAATAAGTTAAAAGGGCAAGGGCAGAGGGCAGAGCCCCACCGGTGAGGATGCTGCTAACTGAAGGCAGCAGTTCAGCCAGGTGCTCCAAGAGGCCCCCTTCTTGGTACAGTGGGTTGTCTTGCAAGTCGCCAGGGCCAGCCGGGGTCAGGAGGCAAGAGACTGGAGCTGTGCAGGTTGCTGAAGGCAATGTTGCGTAGCGACAACTACTGCAGCCATAGCTGTTGGGAGCCGCAGAAAGCCAGGAAATTGAACAAGTGTGTGTAGGTGGCACTGGGCTTCCCTGCCTGGAGCAGAAAGCTACCCCAGTATGGGAAAAACATCATGTGAGAAAAACATCCTGTCTGGTTCAGGCCAGCTATTGGTTGCTAGGTAGCCTTGTGTTATGGGATGCAAACTTTGTACGAGTATAAATAAAGGATCATTTGTGTGTGCGTGGAGTTAGTCTTGCCCATCAGGCAGACTGACGACCCCCTAGCCCAACTCTTCGTCTTGTCTGTCTTTCTGATTCCTACCACTGTGTCTCCCCGGGGTTGAAGTGTTCACAGTAAGATCAATGGATCCCCACACATGGCAGCTTAACCACACCATCCACAGATTTTCTAGAATCATCGTTGGCCTAAAGCACCTGAAGGCAGCACAGGGCCGCCAGGACAGGGGACAGGGCTTGGTGATGATTGTGTGAGAGTCAAGATGGGCAACCAAGAGCAGCTGTTCCAGATGGCAGAGCACTGTCGGATCCTTGTGAGCCGAATGAAGCCTGCGTACCTCTGCATACTCCATCGTGAGCACGCTGTTCTCCAGCAAGAACTTGCTACGCAGGTCCTCCGGGTAGGCAGCTCCCATGGGGTCTGCAGCCTTGAGGGTCTGAAAGTACTGTAACGTCTCCTTCTCATACAGGAGTGGGTCTGGTGCCCGCATCAGGAGGATAGTGAGCAGGCACTGTATATCTTCAGGTTCCAGCTCCTGTAGCTCCTTGCAGGATTTGAGCTCAGACTACAGCACCGTCGACTTTGCCACTGACAGCTCACACCGAGTCCTGGCACCAGGCCTCCTGGCGGACTTTTAAAAACTCACATTCCTTCTGGGTATCACCTGCTGTTCAAATGACATGAAATGTATGCTGGGGCAACTGGTTGTTGAGAGAGCCAGCAGGCAGGTCACAAAGCCAGACATAGCTGGGCCTGTTCCTGCCTTCTGGGGTTCCCCACTCCACAGTCAGGGGTGACTCATCAGCCGTGAGCAGCAAGGTCTCTGTCTTGGAGTCAATACGAGGGACCGAGAGAAAGAGACAGTCTGACAGGCCTCATCCCAGCTTACATGTAGGCAGCATACAGCATCTTGCGGCTCAGTGTGGCCCAGGAGCAGATGGTGATAGAACCAGGCACTCTGATCGTTGGGGTCAGTGAAGAAAGCAATCTGTATCAATGCCCGCTCTTCTAGAAGCATTCTTCAGGGAGGCACCCTTGTGGGCCAGAGTCTGGCTGGGGGCACCCAGAGGCAGGAGCGGTCATGCTAGGAAGAATAGTAGGAAAAGTTTTGGGTGATGAGACTGTCAGGGAAGACTAGCACCCCTGCAGGGGGCACAGTTGCCTCTGCAGCCACAGACCGCTGGTAGTCCCAGCAACAAACATTCCGCTCAGCCACCTCCAGGAAGCGCGTGCACAGCTCTAGCTCTCTGGCCCAGTTGGGCTCTGGCAGGAGGCCCAGCAGCCAGCAGGAGTGATGCCAAGTTCCACAGGACTTGGGGTTCACACGCAGACACCTCTTGAGGCAGACCAGTTCCGCCTTCACTAGAGAAGCAACTCCTTGGGAGTCTTTGTGGCCTCCAGTTGCCAGAGCACCTCTCACGGGCAGTTCCAGAGGGTGGCAGAATCAGGGTTGGCTCCCAAGATCTGGCTTGTTAGTTCCAATACTGACTCATCCAGCTTACCAGCTTGGTGCTTCTGGAAGACAGCTTGGGTGGCTGACTGGTAGAGCTTAAGCTTCTGCTCGCTCTCTAACCTTTTGGCTGTGCCTGCTCTTCTGAGGTCTTCACTTTTAGGTGCCCGTACGTGGTGCTGGCGTGCATGGTGCTGGCTCAGTGCTCAGGACAGGGGAGGAGTCCAGTGCTATCCCTGCACCTGGAGGAAGTAGAGGGGATGCGGAGCAGTGGCACTCACCACCGAGCCTCTATATGCCAAGTTCTAAAGACAGTGTTCTCAGTACGTTAAAATGAAATCTGGCAGCTGTCGCTATGGAGTAGCTTCTGGGATGCAAGCTAGTTACTTTTTGAAGGTGTACTTACCACCTAATATGTTTGATCCTTTAAAAGAGACTAGCACTCAGAATTTCTAAGGGATAGTGATTTGGTAGTTTCCCCCCTTTCCAAAGCTCTGCTTTTGTTGACCCTCTCTTAAGAAAAATTTCTTCCTGTGATTTCCATGTCTTCTCAAGTATCAGGAGGGAAAGGACTGTTGGTGCCAAGTATGGGCGAGAAAGAACGGAAGGCAGAAGGCAGCATCCAGGGCTGCGGCTAGCTACCTGATCTTCCTGCCTACTATCTCTTTTACATGACAGAAGAAAACTGGCTTAAAGGCAGCCCTCAGCTTAGGTAGTGCTTTTTGACTTTTTATCAGAGACGTTTTCCTTGTTTCTTTTATTTTTAGCCCTTTACCCTCATCACACATGCCTGTTCTCTTCCCGGCTCATACGCACCCCTTTATACTTACATATTTGCTTAAAAGAGATATAATTTAGCTATGCATGTATTTGCCTCACATCATGATGTTTGATAATTTTGTTTTTGAGACAGGGTCTTGCTATGCAGTCCAGGTTGGCCTTGAACTCACCATGTGGCCCACACTAGCCTCGAACTCGTGGGGATCCTCCTGCCTTAGCCTCCTGAGTTCTGGGATTACAGGTGTGCACCACAATGTCTTTGACAGTTTTTAAAGTGGGTTTTCTAAAAGCTGCATAGAATTCCATACTTGTTTTTACTCCATCTTGATTTGATGTTCTTCTCATTATGGAAATTAAAGATTTCGTGGTCCCTGCTATAACATTTTCACATGCCTATATTTGTAATTTGCATATATAAATCCTTATTTGAGCATTTCTCTGGGATTTATCCACCCAAGAGGAACCACAGGGTCATAGGGCCTGTGCATAACTAATGTTAAGTACAGACACCATTTAGCAGAATGTCTTTCGGTTTACATTCATACCTACCATGTATGAGAATTCTTGCTTCCTCATGCTTTGCCAACCTCTGCTATTATTCACCATCCTCATTTTGCCCATCTTGTGGGTATAAAGTACCACCTGAATATTTGTTTAGTTTCAGTTTAATCATCTTTTTCTATATTGTCAGCCACTTGGGCATCTCCTTCTGTAAATCTGCTCATGTCTTTTGCCTTCTTTTCAGTTGGGCTTCCTTTGGTGTTCCTGTTCCTTGTATGTAATATTTAATCCCTTGTCAGTTATAAATGTTGCAAAATTTCTTCCTTTTGTTCCTCTTACTCTGTTCATGGTGTTCTTTATTAAACAGTAATCCCTAATATTGTTGAAGTCCAGTCCAGTAGCTTCTTATTTTAGGGTTTGTATTCTCTGCCTTAAAGTCTTTGCTCTCTAGTGCTTTTTCTCTGTAATGTTATCATCAGTGGCTTTTCATGCACATTTGTTTTTTATCCTTTTGAAAATGTGTCTTCCCTTTCTTACCTGTGACTCTCAGGAGGCTTAGGGCATTCACGTTTGGCTGCTCTTGATGGAGGGGGGAAAAGTAAGAAATCTGAGCCCTGTTTTTCTACTCACAGCATTGGGTCCCTTTGATTGTGTTTATGGCGTGTGAATTTCAACTGCTCAGTTATAGTTGTATAGTAAGTGTTCCCCCAAGGAATTTTTTTTTTTTTTCTTTTTGTCTTTTTGAGACAGGGTCTCACTATGCAGTTGAGGCTGGCCTTGAGCTCACTTTTGTAGCCCAGGCTGGTCTCGAACTCGCACCGATCCTCCTGCCTCCGCCTCCCAAAGTGCTGGGATTACAGGCGTGCGCCACCACGCCCGGCTCCCCCAAGGAATTTAAAGTTGAGCCAGTCTTACCTGGCCTCTTGAAGGACATGGAAGCTGAGGTATTTCAGGGTAACCACCCTCCACTGTATGCACAAAGAAGCTAGAGAAGTGACCCAAAGAAAAAGGAGTGTGAAGAACTGCACAGAGAAGCACAGAAAAGTCTTACAACCCCATAGAGAAGGAGAGAGTGCGAGCTAGAATGTGAAGGTAGATCTTCGATCCTGGTGGATTTCTACTATCTGCTGCTGCTCTCTCCCAGGCCATGCTGTGTTCTTTATCTGTATGAGATAGGGGTAGCTAACTGTTGTACCAGATGGGCTGCAATGTAGCTGACAGCCCCAGCACAATGGGGCTTATTTCTTATTCATACAAGCAGATCCAGATGGCTGTAAGTTAGAAAGCTGGTGGCATAGAGGGCCCTCAGCCTCTTGGTTACTCAGGAACCTAGGTTGATGGACGCTGTGTCATTTTCAACATGTGGCTTCCCAAGTTTCCCTGGGTGTTACCCTCCATCCCACAGAAGAGAAACAATATGAGATTGGGTGCATGGGAAGCTTGGAAGCCAGGCCTGAAACTACTATAGTCACTGATATTCCTTGGCTGGAAGCCAGTCACAGGTCCTAGTTAGCTCTGTGGGAGGCTGAAAAATGAATTCTAGCTATGGCCACAAAAGGAAGAGAAAAAAACATTTGGTAAATAGCTAGTTATTGCCACAAGATATTTAATGTTTGTGTGATACGTCCATATCCTTTTAACCTGGTTTTATTATTAGGCTTGTTGTATTTAGCTTGTATTAATTACACCTTGATGCAACAGTTGTTTTTATAGTAACCATGCTAAAAATGTTGGAAGAGAAAAAGACAAATTCATTTATCTTCCAGGAAAATTGGGGCGATTACCCCCTATAATGCATCATCAACCAGCACCCTCAGATGGCCATAATCCTGGGGGTCGTTTCCAGAGGTCTCACCTTGCAGAGGCATTTGCAAAAGCCAAAGGATCAGGTGGAGGCACTGGAGGAGGCAGTAGAAGAGGCCTGATGGGACAAATTATCCCAATCTATGGCTTTGGGATATTTTTGTATATATTGTACATTCTATTTAAGGTAAGTGAAATCATCTTAATCATGTCATACCAGTGAAAATCTAATATTGTAATAAAAATCATTGTCTACCTTAAAGCCCACTGGAGTTCAAAAGCCCTTTCAATTCTATCGTTGTCTCAAACCTTGTCTCCTTTTCTTATGAGGCACTTAGAGCAGCTATTCTCTTACTTTTACAGATGAGAACTCTTGGCTCAGAGTTTAAGTTGCTCCAGAATTTACAACTACAAAGGCACAGCCAGGATCTTCTAATTGCTAATTCAATGAGCATCATAATTCAAAGCCAGAAACTAGTGAGCATGTTTGCAAGCTGAAAAGATGAACATATATTTTTAGAAGAGGTTAGGATTGGCCCAGTGATTTCCAAGTAAGCACTGTGAAACCAAATAATGATAATCCCAGAAGCACTTTGTTTCATTTTTCCCCACAGACATGTGAGATGCTGTTTGTAATATCCTCTCCAATAATGTCCCTGGATAGTATTAATTCCTAATCTAATGAATAACATAATTCATAGCGAAAAGGAAAAAGTGTTTTTACAAGCAGAAGAGTTAGGTATAAAAAGGCTCTCGTATTGGGGAGATACGTTGGGGGTCTATTAAAAGCAGATCACCACATAAGTTCATCTACATGCAGGATTTTGTAGACCACTAGCCTCAGCATAGACAAAATCTTTCACTTATGCTCATATCTAGACTAAGGTTGCATTTTTCTGGAGTGCCTTCTTTAAAAAAAAAAAACATAATACTCATTTTGTTTTGCTTTATTTTTGCGGTACCGGCGATGGAACTCAGGACCTTGCACCTACAGGCAGGCACTTGTGCCACTGAGCTATCTCCCCGGTGCCCTGGAGTTCTTCTTGACTAGGGATTCTTCAGGCAGCCTCAGTTGAGTCGAGAATCCTCCTGGATAGGTGTACCTCCCTGTGTGTGTGATCTTGGGCAGGACAATCTGACCTTGAGGGATTTTTCCCCTCGCATGTTGATGCTTATTTGGCTACCTTCTCAAATATTTTGCTAGTTATTTTTTTTTTTTACCCCCTCCCGATGTTTCTCCAATGTTACTGTTTGATTTCATTCTTAATTTTTCTTCTGACCTTTTTTCATTTACTATGAGGGGTTCCATGACTTTGAGGTTCTGAGTTGCTGTTGATGTGGTGTACCTCCTTCAATTCTCAGCTTTCAAAGGGGAAAACTGCGGAGGATCGGAAATGCTCTACCACACCTGGAAATGCCCACAGGAAAATTAGTAAGTGCCTCTTCTCGGAGATTGACCAGTGTTACTGAGTTAGACAGTTATGCTACAGCTGAGGAATAATTGGTAGATATGTCTTAAGAGCATTTCTCTAAAGTTGCTCTAAGTTAATTTGATGCTCTTTTTACCTTAAGTGTGGGAATTTTAAGAAGTTTCCATATTGGACTTGGACTTTTAAGGGAAGGATAATACAAAAAAATACAAAATCAACAGTTGCATTTTTATATATATTGGCAAATTAATATTTCACATTTGGAATGGTTTATTTCTCATTTCAGACTTGGAAACAGTGGTAGTAGAGATCTTTATTTCATAAAGAAGTGAGGCAGAAAAATCATATTGTTGGCAAAATTAGTTATTATCTATAGGGAACGAGTTTAATGCTTTGAACTTTTGAAAGTCATTTCTTTTTCCAGGACCAGGGATTGAACTCAGAACCTTATACTTGCCATGCAAGCACTTAAGCTGCTGAGCTATATCCCCAGCCCTTGGCTTTTGAAATTCAATCATCAGTTATTTATTGCCCAACTAGAATATCTTGTGCCCTCCCTCTGGGGAAATGAAATGTGTATAGCTTGCCTCTCTCTCTTTTTCTAGTTTTAGAATTTATAGACCAGAATGAATGTCAGGAAAAGTAACCTATGAAAAGTTTACTACCTAGAAAGAAGGGACTTGTCAAAAGCATTATGAGAAATTATGTCTGCCTGAGTAGCTATAAAAAAGAGCCTGTCTCACTAGCCATTCGTGAAATGCAAATCAAAACAACACTTAGATACCATCAATGGCTACTATAAAGAAATCAACCAACAACAAATGTTGGAGAGGCTGTGGGGAAAAAGGAATGCTTCTCCACTGCTGGTGGGAATGCAGACTGGTGCAACCATTATGGAAAGCAGTGTGGAGACTCCTTAAAAAACTAGAGCTGGAAATCCCATTCAATCCAGCTATCCCCCTACTGGAAATTCTTCCAGAAGAATTGAAAACATTATATCACCTGTGTTCATAGCAGCATAATTTGTGATAGATAAATTCTGGAAACAACCAAAATGCCCATCATCTAAGAATGGTTGAAAAAGATACGGTAGTTTTCATAAAATGGAATGCTATTCACCTATAAGGAATGATGAACTAGAAGACTTCATATATAAATGGATGTATCTTGAATGTATACTCATAAGTGAAATAAACCAGATCTACATATGTAAATATCACATAGTCTCCCTAGTTTAAGGACTCAAAACAATAAAAAATTATTTAATTAATTTTGGGCGGCACCAGGAATCAATCTCAGGACCTTGCGTTTTCTGCAGTCTCAACCCCTATATATATATATATATATATATATATTTTTTTTTTTTTTAGAAGAGTGACTTAAATACAAAATGCAGTTCTGGCTTGCACGCCTGCCGGGTGGGGACCCTTGGCACCTCTCCCTGTATTTTTCGGCTGCCCGCCTGACTTCTGGTCCTGATCCCATCTGGCTCGCTCACCCGCCCCTCTCCCTGTTTTTTTTTCGGCTCCTCGTCTGACTTCCGGTCCTGATCTCATCTGGCTGGCGCTCCTGCGGGTGGGGACCCTCCGCCCCTCTCCCTGTTTCTTTTGGATCCCCACCTGACTTCCGGTCCTGATCCTGTCTGGCTCGTGCGCCTCCCCTGGGTGGGGACCCTCTGCCCCTCTCCGTTTTTTCCCGGCTCCCTGCCTGACTTCCGTCCCGATCCCCTAAGGCCCTCTGGCTGGGTAAGGACCCTTGGCCCACCTACTCCCTTTCCTTTTTTTTTTTTTTAATACCCCTCCTGCCCAAGCTCCAGTATGGAACCCATCACACATCTCATCTGGCAACCCATCTGGTCCACGAGCCTACCAGGACTCCTCAACTCCAGAGCTCCACCTGCACCCACAGACCAGACCCATGGGGCTTCACAGCAGCCAGCAGCCCGAGCTCTGACATGTAGCCGGGCACTTCTAGAGGGAAACCAACATGGATCCATACCAAACGCCCATAGACGCTAACAGCATAACGTCACCAAAGTGCAGAGATCGCTTCCATACAAAATTATAACAACAAGGAGTAAGATGCAGTCTCAGGGCCCAAGCCTACCCAAATCAAATATAGGAGACACTACCATGGAAGAAAATGGGAATCATGCAGATGAAACCTCTGAATCGGTAGCATCTGAGGCAGGCAGACAAGTGCAGAAACTTATAGAGCAACTGAGATCAGAGATAACATCTGAAGTAAAAAAAGAAATACATGAAGTGGAAAAACAACTGGAGAAACGTATAGAGAAAATCAGCAGAAATAATATCTAAAGTTAACAAAGACATGTCTAAATCAGTAGGATCTCAAGTAGGGGAACAACTACAGAAAGGTAGAGAGGAGAACAAAACAAATAATCTCTGAATTAGAGAAAAGATAACTATAATGAGAGACTTCAATACTACTAAAGCAGACATTGATAAAAAATTAGAGGAGAATAGAAAAATGATGGAGTCCCTAACAGAGCATTATAAGAAAGAAATAGATCACATGAAACAGTTTCAAAGAGATATACAAGAAAATAAAATCTCGATCACAAGTTGGCAGAGCCGTATGAACCAAAGTGAACATAGAGTCTCAGATCTTGAAGACACAGTAGCAGCCAGTGAAAGAGTAAGAAAGGATCATTTAAAAAGGATCGTTTCCAGAATATAGGAAAAAATTCGACATCTACAAGATGATGCAAAAGTGAACAACGTGAGAATAATAGGAATCAATGAGAAAGGAATCAATACAAATGAAATAAAAAGAATATGGGCAGAAGTAATAGCAGAAAACTTCCCAAATGCAAGAAAACAATTGGACATTCAAGTAACTGAAGCATACAGAACTCCAAATAACATCAACCCAACTAAAAACACGCCAAGACATATAATAGTCAAGATACAAGAAATCCAGCTGAAGAATAATATACTCAAAGCTGCTAGAGAAAAGAAACAGATCACATTTAAAGGAAAACCCATCAGAATAACAGCAAATTTCTCTTCACAAACCATGAAGTCAAGAAGAGCATGGAGCAGAGTGCTTCAAGTCCTCCATGAAAACAAATTGCAGCCCAGACTACTATACCAGGCAAAACTCTCCTTCAAGTATGAGGGAGAAGTGAAATATTTCCATGACAAGGAGCAACTAAAGAATTTCATGACATCAAAGCCAACGCTACACAATATTCTAACAAATATTTTAGAGAGGGACCAAAATGACCCAAATTCAACAAATGAGAATAGAAAGATCCCACCAAATAGAGTAACCAACTAAATATAGGAGGAAAAAGTGATAAGCGGTAGCAAATAAAAGTCATGTCAACCATAAGTCAATACATTTCAGTTATAACTATCGATGTAAATGGA
>PVJA010042199.1:0-17446 GCA_004027025.1 Myocastor coypus | reverse complement strand
AAAAAAAAAAAAAAAAAAAACTATTTCAAAAATCATGAGATATCTAGCATCATTACTACTGGCGTGTTCCTAGTAAGATGCCTACAGGTTGAGTACCTTAAAGGTTTCTGATTAACCCAGAGATGATGGTGTATATGTGCAACCCATGCAGATTATTATTTTTTTTTTTTGTGTGTGTGTGGGACCAGGGTTCAGACTCACGACCTTGCACTTGCCAGGCAGGCACTTGTGCCACGGAGCTATCTCCCTGGCCCCTACCCATGCAGATTTGAGAGGCTGAGGTAAGAGGATTAAATGTTCTAGCCTAGCCCGGGCAAGTTAGCAAGACTCTGTCTCAAATTTTAGAAAACTTTAAAAGGGCTGTTTGATTATTTTGTTTTGGTGGTACCAGGGATCAAACTCAGGACCTTGCACTTCTCAGGCCAACACTTATTCCACTGAGTTATCTCCCTGGACTCATGGCCCCGATGAAACCTATTTTAAAAAGCTCATTCTACCCTCTTCTGTAAGCCATGTAGTAATCACACCTCTTCCAGATTCAGGATATCTTTCTCAGTACAATGGCAAGTACACAAATAAAGGTGACTCTAGTGTACATGGCTATAGGACAATTTCTGCTACTGAACAACAAAGGGCAAGGCTACAAGCAAGGGTAATCTCAGTAGGCATCCATTTGACAATACAATTGATTTGGACTCAAAATGAACCAGAACACTGATTAAACATCCATTTCACACTAAATGTATTAGTTCAAGAGCTTTGTTTGCATGAAAAAAAAAAAAAAAAAAATCTCTTTACTATCAGATGCCTTTCTATGCCTACCTCTCCAAGTATTCAGACACACACATGAAATAATTTATGAGCCGGGTGTGGGGGCGCAAGCCTGTAATCCCAGCACTCAGGAGGCTGAGGCAGGAGAATCGGAGCGAGTTTGAGACCAGCCTGGGTTACAACAGTGAGCTCAAGGCCAGCCTGAACTGCATAGCGAGACCCTGTCTCAAAAAGACAAAAAAAAAAAAAAAGAAATAATTTGTGTACTCATTTGAAAGAATCCTAGGTTGGGAGCTGGGTGTGGTGGTGTATAACTGGAATTGAAGCACTCAGGAGGCTGAGGCAGGAAGATCACAGAAAGTTTGAGGCTAGCGTGGGCTACACAGGGGGTTAAGATCAGCTTGACTACATAGTGAGCCCTCCTTTCAAAACACCAAAGGAAAGAATCAAAATAAACAGGGTTGGTGAGATGGTTCAACAGTCTAAAGTGCCTGCTTAGGCAAGCTTAGGCAACTGCAGGGATGGCGGTTTGATCTCTGGCACCACATGCTGTGCCAGGCTCACCTCCAGATCAGGCTGAGCCGGCCACCAAAAAAAAAGAACAAAAAACAAAAATGTAAAATCCCCACACCATCAACAAGAAAAACCAGGCCTCAAAGATCTAACCTCATATAGATTTTACTTTAATTTTTAAAATGTTTGAGCCAGGCGTGGCAGCTCATGCCTGTAATCTCAGTACTTGGGAGGCTGAGACAGGAACATCGATGTGAGTTCGAGACCATCCTGGGCTACCAAAGTGAGCTCAAGGTCAGCATGAACTGCACATCAAGACCCTGTCTCAAAAAGACCAAAAAAAAAAAAAAAAAAAAAAAAAAAAGTTTTACACTTTTTTGTATATTTAATTATTATCACTATTTTTCAGAACTGGGGATTAGCACTCAGGCCTTTGTGCTTGCCAGGCAAGTGCTTATTCTACTGAGCTATCTTCCTAGCCCTTATTTAATTACATTTTACTTTATTTATTTATTATTTATTTATTTATTTATTTTTTGTCTTTTTGAGACAGGGTCTCACTATGCAGTTCAGGCTGGCCTTGAGCTCACTTTTGTAGCCCAGGCTGGTCTCGAACTCACACCGATCCTCCTGCCTCAGACTCCTGAGATTACAGGCGTGCACCACCACGCCTGGCTTAATTACACTTTAGTTATTTACTGCAATAACTTATTTGAAAATTCTGAAGTAGGAAAAATATTTTAATTTTTTTCTTTTAGATAAAAATGCATGCTAGGGCCAGGAAGATAGCTCCATGGCACAAGTGCCTGCCTGGCAAGTGCAAGGTTGTGAGTTCAGAACTCCCGTCCAGGAGGGGAATTCATGGCAAAAATGCATGATAAACCAGGCATGGTGGTGCACACCTGTAATACCAGCACTTGGGAGGCTGAAGCAGGAGAATTGGTGCGAGCTCGATACCAGCCTGGGCTACAAAAGTGAGTTTAAGGATAGCCTGAACTGCATAGCGAGACCCTGTCTCAAAAACAAAACAAACAAACAAACAAACTAAAAACAACACATGCTGACACACGGCCACAATGGCATGTGCAGTACTTGGCAGACTGAAGATGACAGTCCCAAGGTTGAGGCCAGCCTGGGCTACATAGTATGTTCAATCAGCCCAAAGTACATACAGTAGTCTCAAAACAAAAACAAACGAAACAGCATGCTTTTGGGGCTGGGGAGACAGCTCAGTAAAATAATGCTTCCCTGGCAAGTGCAAGGGCTGTTTTGAAACTTGTAAATTTAGCCAGGGATATAGCTTAGAAGTATAGCGCCTGCCTGGCAAGCACAAGGTCCTGAGTTAGATTCCCAGCATCCACCTTAGACAAAAGATAAGACAAAGAGGAACTTCTGAAGTTTGTTCATTTTATTCCTCTTTAATCTAGAACCACAACAATGAAAAAATAAAAATCTGTAATATTTTTACATAATTTCATGACTTCATTGCCTTATTAACAAATGCCAGTATGAATTTTTGTTTCTACTCAAATGTCTATCTATAAAAACTCAAACTAATGTAGTTTTTCATTTATTCCTTTCATTTGTACACATTTTTAAAGATTCTACTTTCTTTCCTGTATTTGTTCACACATGTGGTGATGAAAATATTAAAGGATAAGATGACCATCACTACCACAATATATGAGTGAGTGTAACTACAGAGAAATTTTTGAAAACCCTCACTTTCCGACCCTTTATTTAACCATAGCAACTCACTTGATAAGATTCTGGAAAGCATAGCCATCCGTCCACTGCTCAGTGAAGGAGGCCCCATGTCGGACAGTAGTGAAGTGGCCCAGTCTCAAGCGGTCCTGCATGCTTTTGTCTCGGCATGCCATCTTCTCTTGTTTTGACTGAAGGGGAAAGATTACAGAAAAAAGAAAAGAATTCAACATCAGTTATCACAGACAAAGGCATTCCCAGAAACTCAAAATTCTAAGAGTCTGAGGGAAAACGCCATTGTAAAACCACACTCGGGAGAACTGTTAGTGACTCCTTGGACCTCACACTACTGTCATTTAAACAAAAGAGACAGAATAGTCAAGAACTGCAGCTTCTTTTTTTTGTTTCTTTTTTGAGACAGGGCCTCACTAGTCCAGGCCGGCATCCAATTCTTAGAAACTCCTTCTGCCTGAGCCTGCCAAGTACTGGGATTACAGGTGTGCACCACCACAACTGGCCATGCAATTTCTTGGCAAACACTGTTTACCAGTGTTTCTTGGTATACATTCAGCATTCCACAGTGACACCTAACTCCAAAGCTGTTCTATTTAGGACTTCTTCATCCTGTCTGTTCTGGAGAACTGCTATCAATTCATCTCTAAACATCACCTGGCACACTTTCAGTCTGACTTCTTACCCAGCACCTCTCGCATATTCCTGATTCTTGAGCACATTAGTCATTCCTCATGTATTTATTTACTGAAGACCAATTATGGTGAGAGAGACTATAGGATGCTTTGTAGAGAACATGGGGGAAACTGGCTTGTACTGCCTAGAAAGCAGGGTGAGATAGCTCAGTGGCATAAGCACCTGCCCAGGAAACACAAGGTCCTGCACTCAATCCCTAGTACCAGAACCACAACAAAAAAGAGTAAATATACTGTCTAGAGAGTGAATATACTGACTTACAATGAAGTTGGTGACAAAGAACTTGAAGGAAAAGTACAGAGTGTTGTGAGATAAGATACTCTAATAGTTACTTGAGACAGTCCATATATTTTAACTGGTAAAGCAATTTATGTCTACAGTTTTCCTTGCCTATAACATGCTTACTCTCTTCTAGCTTTCCCCAGTAGACCTTCTGCCTGTAATGAACTTTGTAAGTATACTGTGCTCACTTTAACAGGCTTCTCTGTGGATATGCACTTGTCTCACCCCCAGCCCTTACCCTAGACTGTCAGCCCTCTTAGAATAGTACTTCGCACGCTGCCTTTATGCACAAGTTCACCCTTCTGCATTGCTGAGTAGTACTCCATGGCACAAACATACCATAGTGTATTCATATACTCTGCTGTCAGACACCTCCCATCTCTACCACAATTTGGCAATTCTGAATAAAATTGCTAGGAATAGTCTTGCAAAAGTCTTTGGTCAACATTTACTTTCATTTCTCTTGGGTAAATACCAGGAACAGAAGCGGGGCGTGGTGGTGCATGCCTGGAATCGCAGCACTTGGGAGGCTGAGGCAGGAGGGTCAGCGTGATTTCGAGACCAGCCTGGGCTACCAAAGTGAGCTCAAGGCCAGCCTGAACTGCACAGTGAGACCCTGTCTCAAACACACACACACACACACACACACACACACACACACACACACACACACACACACACACACACACACACACAGAGCCAAGGAACAGCCCCTATGCTGAGCCACATTAAATGCTTATCTTAACAAAAAACTGCCAGGCTGGGGAGATAGCTCAACCAGTATAAGCACCTGCCAGGCAAGTGCAAAATCCTGAGTTTGAGCCCAAGTATCCCATGCTGTGCTGGTCCTAAAACTAGGCATGGTGGTGCAAGCCTGTAATCCCAGCATTCAGCAGGCTGAGACAGGAGGATTACCACAAGCTCAAACATAGCCTGTATCAAAAAATTTTTAGAATAAATAATAATAATAATAACAATAATCTGCCCAAAAGCTTTCCAAAGTGGATTTAATATTTATATTACCATCAGTGTGAGAAGGTGGGCTACCAATATATCCATACCACACATTGGATGCTCTCAGTGTTCTTTTTTTACTTTAGTCTCTGCTGGGTATATCATAATTAACTACTGCTTTAACTTGAGCCTGCCTGATGCCTAATAATGCTGAGAATCTTTTCATGCTGGCCATTTGTGTATTTTTTTAAAATTTTTTTGTATTTTAGGGAAGGGTCTACAGGGTGTTCAGGGTCTCACTACTAGAGTGGTCTTGCAGTGATCTGCCTGTTTATAGCTTCCCAGAGCTGGGATTACAGGCTCGTACCACCACGCCCAGTCTCAATTTGCAAAGTCTCGGCATACCCTGGAGGTGGATTGAATCCCAGCCCCTATGCCTGCTTGCAGGCACTTTAATCCTCTGAGCTATTTGGTTGGCCCTGTTTGTATATCTTTATGTATATTTTTTCCATAAAGTATCATTGAAGATATTTTTCTCACTTAATTGTGCCTGTTTAGGCAGACACAGTAGCCAGGTTTGATCCTGGACTCAGCCCTGGCCCGGGGGCATGCTGAGACAGTGACTGAGACTAGGCAAGGTGGCAAGCCCAGCTCTTCGGAGACTGAACACAGGCAGAGCACACATTTATGTAGTGAGACCCTCTAGACCCTGTACTAGATATAAAAATAATAATAATAATGATAATAATAATGTCCTAATACAGAAAACTCTACTTTTATCTTATTTTACCATTTACTTATTTATTTATTTATTTATTGGTGGCCAGCTCAGCCCACCCTGGGGGCAAGGCTGGCGTGGCATGTAGTACCAGGGATCCAACTGCAATCCAAGTGCTTGCCTATGTAGATGCTTTAGACTGCTGAGCTATCTTGTCTACCTGGAAAACTCTTAATTTTCTACAAAAATTCAAGTGATTACATTATTTTTCTTGTACTATGTTATTCAGAGTTTAGTACAACTGGTGGAATCTCTGTTCATTTTAGGAAGTATCCCAAACTAAACAAAGAAGTTTCCCTAGTTCTATCAAACTGATGAATTAAAAAAAAAAATCATATTAAACTAGTAAACAATGACAAGAATGGAGCAAGGTTCTTTTGAGTTTCTCCAACCCAACCACAGTAAAGCAACTCATTTCACTTTCAGTGGGAGATAAGTGCTCTCTACCTCTTTAATGGCACTTCAAAAATGTCAGGAGAAGCAGCCATCTGTGTGCCTCAGACTTTTAGCTCAATCTTAAAATAATGTCTTTAGGAAGCACTGCCTTTTTAAAACTGTCAACAAAATAGAAACTAACGACCATTAAAGCCAAGCAACAACTAACCAACTTTTCTAATAAAAGGGACAGCAGGTTGGGGGTGATAGTGCACACCTGTAATCTCAGCACTGTAGGAAGCTGAACCAAGAAGACTGCATGTGGGAGCCCAGTCTGTGCAACTCAGTCAAATTCCATCTCAAAAAAAAAAAAAAAAGGTCTGAAGATGTAGCACAAAAGTCCTAAACTCAATTGCCAGCACTGTAAAATAAATAAACAAAGGAGACATCAAAAATCTATGGACCAGGACAGGCCAAATAGTTCAGTGGATTACAGCACCTGCAAGCAGGTGCAGGGGCTGGGGTTTGATCCCAGGGTCTGCCATACTGCTGGCCTGACCTGGCCCCACCCCCAGGCACCCTGAGGTGGCAATTGAGACCAGGCATGGTGGTGTGCACATGTAAACACAGCTCTTGGGAGGCTGTAAACAAGCGGATCACTACAAGTCTGATCTAGTAGTGAGGCCCTGAGCACCCTGTAGACTCGTCCCTAAAATAAAAAAAAAAAAGTCTATGGGTCAGACATGGCAGTGCATGCCTATAATCCAGCACTCAGGAAGCTGAAGCAAGATCACCAAGTTCAAGTCCAACCTGGGCTACACAGTAAATTCAAGGTCAACCTGATCTACATATAAGAGCTATCTCAAGCAAATGACCTTTTTTTAAAGCATGAAGTACATAACTATCACATGTGTATTATATGTATAAAGTACTCCAGACACTTCCAAATAGAAATGTAACTAGTGTCAAAGGTTTCTAACAGGAAAGGTACACTCACTTAAACTGAAGGGATGGGTGTATGAATTGAAGAGCACCTCATCTCTGGCTGGGGTCGCTCAATGACTGCTTGACTAGCACAAGATCCTGGGTTTGGTCCCCACACAATGAAGAGAGTAGCAGGGGCACAGGGGCAATGGACCAATAAACTCAACTAGGATTCTATCAGCATCACACTCAAAGCAATGAACAGTCAGAAAACATACCCCACATTTTCCTTCTGGAGGTCTGGTTTGGCATACATGCAGAAAAACTTCTAACAGTCAAGTCATAAGAAGTAGTTTCCTGAAGAGCCTTACCTTGCAATGTGTTCATTTCAGGTTAAGAAGAAGCCACACAATGAAATACATTTAGTACCTCAGGACATGGTGTTCAGGCCATCATTATCCACTAACCTTTTCTATAAGGAGTTTCTTGCTCATTGTGACACACCTATTTAATCGTTCTTTGTATTTCTCTAGCATCTTTTGCTGTTCGTCAATTTGCCGTCTTAAATCACAGTTAGCCTTCAACGGAAACATATTTTTTAATTAGTTCCAAGGAAGCTAGATTAATAGAAAAGAATCTCTAGAGAAAAGAGAAAAATAATTTCAATCTGTTGTTAAATTAAAAGCAAAATTTAAGTTTAATGAAAAGAGAAACCATATCTTTTAAAAGGTACATAACTCATCCCTTCGTTATATTAAAACTATTATTTTGTCATCAATAATGAATTCTGATACCAGAAGGAGGCATGTTTTTCTGATTATATAGTTAAGTTAGCTGTGTTTGGAAGCCTACTTTACCAAAAAAAAAAAAATCAAGTCTCTAATAAACAGAAAAGGGAAGAACCACTAACCCAAGGTCAAAGTTGGCTTGCAACTCCTGTACTTATTCTTCATGTGTTGACCAAGAGATGTCCACTCTTTTGGTAAATAGTGCTTTTACAGTAACTACCTTACATTATGAAAAAAATCTCTTACTTCCAAATTATATGATAAACAACCTTTCTGAGACACAGAGCTGGACATGGTGGTATACACATGGAATCCCTCACTTGAGGGGCTGAGGCAGGAGAATTGCTTAGTTCAAGGCCGGCCTAAGTGAGCTATATAGTGAGTTCAAGGCCATCTTAGATTAGTGGGACTGTCTCAAAACAACAACAAAAAAGGTCAGAAGTGCAAGATCATATAGTACACTCAATTTTTGAGACTTTTTAGCTTTATTTTTAAAGGAATCTGTGCAAAATAGGAAATCCTCAAAGTATTTTATCTTCCAAATAAGCCAACTTATTCCTATTAGTTTCTCTGGTTTTCTTACAGCGTTCTACAGACTATAATACCAAGGGCTAAGTATAACTACATTCACATAATTGTGATGATATATATATTCATACTGAAAAATCTGTAAGTGAAAAATAATTTAAAGTTTAAACGGTTTAAATGAAGTCATATCTTTTGAAAGTGAGTGCTCCTTCAAAATCTAATCAAATGGGCCAATGAGATAGTTCAGGGGTCAATGGCACCAAGCACCTGCTTAGGCAAGCTTAGGCAGGCAAACAGAGACCACAGCTGATCCCTGATACCACATGCCGTGCCAGCCCCACCTGCAGGGTGGGCTGAGCTGGCCAAAAATAAAAAAATCAAATGTACAGAATCAGTTAACTGGGCCAGCAAGATGGTTCAGCAGTCTAAAGCCCCTGCTTGGGCAACCGCAGGTACCACAGTTCGATCCCTAGCACCACATGCTGTGCCAGCCCGACCCCCAGGGCAGACTGAACCAGCCATAATATATATAAAATAAATAAATAAACAAATAAATAAAAAGGAAAAAAAATCAGTTAACCTCTGGCAGGTTTAAGAACTCTAAATGTTCGTGATTTCTAACAATAATGATTTCTAATTTCATATTTTAAATAGGAGCTAACAAGAAAGAAAAGGAGGACAGGAGAGGGGAGGAAGGCAGGGAAGGAGAGGACAGGACAGGACAGGATGTGTGACTGACTAGTCACCCTGAATGCAGTCCTATCTAATATTTCAATGAAATAGAAAAATTAAAATGACTGATTCATGCCTACCTGCAAGGAGATCTACAAGCCTATGGTCTTCACTCTCTCTGCTTATTCTCTAGATCAGAAACACAAGTTCTAATCAACTTGAATAATTACTCTTTCATGTCTTCCTTCTTTTTTTTCTCCCCTGGAACTGCGGATTGAACTCAGGCCCTAGGGCTTATTCTACTGAGCTATCTCCCTGGCCGCCTCTTTACCTATCTACTCTGTTAGTACTGCTCTATATCAAATAAAAACTACAGCCTTCAAAAGACAGCAGAGGGGCCCAGCAGGATGGCTCAGTGGTCTAAAGCACCTGCTTAGGAAAGCTTAGGTGGTTTGATCCCTGGCAACACATGCTGCGCCAGCCTTGCCCTCAGGGCAGGCTGAGCCAGCCATAAAAATAAACAAACAAACAAACAAACAAAAGTTCTGCAACAAGAAAAAAAATAAAAATAAAAATAAGATAGCAGAGCTGTGGCTCAGCAGTAGAGTAGGCACTTGGTATGTTGTGTACAATCCTGAGGGGAGGAAGGCAGGACCAAAGAATGGAGAATGAATATGCAGAAGAAGGGGTAGTGGAGAGGAGCACATACAACTTCCTACAGCAGATATTTCTTTAAACCCAATAATTGGTATCAAGCTATAATGTAAGCTTTTCACACACTCCAGCTTTTCAATCTTTGTTTTTCCCTGTCTCCTTCTCAGCGCAGGGAAGGGAACCCAGGGCCTTGGGCTTGTTAGGCAAGCACGCCATCACAGAGCCTGCTCTGTCACCTCTGTAATCCTGACATCCTTGGGAAGGAACACAATAAGCCTACGAAATCCTGGCTAGCCCTAGGGCACTCTGGACAGAATCCTGGCAGACACTGCAGTGTGGCCAGGCACTCTCACATTCACCAGCTATTCCACTGTAAGTTATAGAAGCAACTCAATCACCACCTAAGCCAGAAAAATTAGTCAGAACAACTCTAAGCAAGTATATAGGAAACAATGAAGATGCAAGACTGGGACTAGTCTATATAATGCTCACCTCAAAATTGAAAGAAAACAAAATAAAACAGCAAATAAAACTGGCCTAAGGAATAGATTTCAAAATAAGGAGAGGGAACATCAGCTTAAAAATGAAAGAATGACCACAAGAGTACTGACTGTCATATTCCACAAGAATGTAAGGATCAAGAATTAACTATAGAGAATACACCTAGCAGAGAGCATACTATCCAAAAGAGCTGTGATGAGCAGAGAGAAAGGCCAATCCCAAAGTGTCGTACCTCATGACTGCACTTGTACGGGCCTTCTTAAGTGATGGCAGAAAGGAGATTAGCAGTTGCCAAAGGTTAAGGAGGAAGTGGGGCCATGAAAGTGGCTGTAGCCACAGAAGAACACAGAAAGGCCTGCAGTCATGACAACACTCTGCATCTTGACTGTGCCAGTATGCAGCTGACTGTGGTGGGGACTGTGTACTCAAGTTCTGTAAGATGTTGTCACTGAGAGAAACTGGTACAAGTTTCCAGGGCTTCTCCTTGGACTCCTTCTTTTTTTAAACATACAGAATGAGAGGGGACCAAGAGATGGAGGGAAGGGAAGAGAGGTCACAGAGAAAGGGAAGGATTCAGATGGGTTGTGTACCTGTGCTACTAAAAACAAGTTTCCTCAAAATATGAATGAAATGCCTATAAAGCTATACAGATATAATTAATGCAAAACAAAAATGTCAATTTAAAATAACCAAAATAATGGCCAGCCAAATAGCTCAGTAGATTAGTGTGTTTGCTTAGGTAGGCACAGGGACTAGGGTTCCATTCCTGGATCCTTGGAATGTTGTGCCAGCCCTGCCCCTGGGGTGCACTGGGCATGGTAGTGTGTACCTGTAATCCCAGAGCTTAGGAGGCTGAAAACAGGAGGATCACTATGAGTCCGATCTATGTAGTGAGGCCCTGTAGATCCTGAGCTAAAAGGGCTAAAAGACATTATATGTGTGTGTGTGTGTGTATTTTTTTTTTTTTTTTTTTTTTTTTTTTTTTTTTTTTTTTTTTTTTTTTTTGGTCTTTTTGAGATAGGGTCTTGCTACACAGTTCAGGCTGGCCTTGAGCTCACTTTTATAGCCCAGGCTGGTCTCAAACTCACACTGATTCTCCTGCCTCAGCCTCCCAAGTGCTGGGATTACAGCCATGTGCCACCACGCCAAGCTAAAATACATTAAAAAAAAAAAAAAATAGAAAGCATATGAGATAAGGGGAAAAAAACAAGTAAAATATGTAAATAAAACTGACATGAGCTGCAAATAAACAGCAAAAACATGTAAGATATTTAACAAGGCTCTGAAAAAGGATGATCACATTAAAATGAAACAAAATATTAAAAACGTGAGTAATCAGATTTTTAAAAGTCCTTGGAAAAATATCTTGAAAATATCAAATATGAGGGGCCGGGTAGATAGCTCCATAGCACAAGTGCCTGCCTGGCAAGTGCAAGGTCTTGAGTTCGAACCCCAGTTCTGGAAAAAAAAAAAAACTTAAAAAAAAAAATCTCAGATATGAAGTACTGCTGCTCTCATGGTGTTACATCCCTGTAATGTCAGCATTCTGGGAGGCTGAGACAGGATTTTCAGTTAAGAGTTCAGCCTGAGCAGTTTAGTGAGATCACATCTCAAAATAAAAGGGCTAAGGAAACAGCGAGGTATGAATGCTCCCAGTTTAACTGTAAAAGGAAAAGAAAAACACACAGAAGGAGAAATAGCAAAGAAAGCAGGCAAGCAGGCAGGCAGGCAAGTCAGGGAGGTCAGGGTGGGAGTCAGGGAGGGAGGGAGGGAGGGAAGGAATAAGGGAGAGAGGGAGGCACACAGACCAGAAGGGAGGTTATAGTGGAACTGAAAAATTCAAGAATACTGCAATAACTACTCTCTGAAATGTGAAAGCAACATTTTATACTCATTCTCATACAATCGTCCACATATCTATTTCTCTAGCATAAATTCAAATATTAAAATACTACAATATAAGATTTCCAACCTAAATTTAACGTTTAGAATGTAGGTATGATTTTGGTTCTTACTCCAATTTCTTCATATTAAAGGAAAATACCAAAGTGTTTACTATTTTATCTGACTGGAAGTACTGGGCCAGGGAGCTAGCTCAGTAGAATAAGCGCTTGCTTGGTAAGCGCAGGGTCCTGAGTTCCATCCCCAGTACTGGGGGAAAAAATAAAATAAACTTTCCATGATATACATATAATCCAAACATATATAACAACTGATCCTTAAAATAAGATCTCTTACATTTTAATACTTACTCTTAATAAATCATCTATTCTTCCTTCCTTCTTTTCTAAGTCAGAATTTTTACTGTTTTCTAGTGCAGATATTTTTTCTATTGTGAGGTCAGACTACAGAGACAAAGACAAAACAAATTTAAGATGTCTTAAAATGTTACATGTCACCATATTTTTATTATTACACAGCAGCTATACTTAAAAACCATGTTTTTTTTTTTTTTTTTTTGTCTTTTTGAGACAGGGTCTCGCTGTACAATTCAGGCTGGCCTTGAGCTCAGTTTTGTAGCCAGGATGGTCTCGAACTCTCACCGATCCTCCTGCCTCAGCCTCCCAAGTGCTGGGATTACAGGCATGCGCCACCACGCCCGGCTAAAAAACATGTCCAGAAATCAAACATACCAACCCTCTAGCTACAGTGCACTGAACAGTACAGAAGCAGACCACTCTAGAAGTGAAACAAACTTTGAGTAGAAAAGGAATAGAGGAAAAACAGTCCAAATAGCTAAGAAGCAAAAATGCCACCTAGTGGAAAGAAAGGAGCAATCCTAAGGGGAGAGAGATGGAGTTCTCCGAGTGCTCAGCTATCTCCATCTGTCTGCCTGCCCAAATGCTGAAGTTACAGAGCTGTATAGTTCTGAGATGTGCACTCTAGACTGCCTGGTATCCTGTCTTGAAAGTAATGCAGACAGTGCAATGGGGGCAGTAACACACGGCGTGCCATCAGCTAGCAATGCTACAGGTGCAGGACACATTCACTACCCTCCTCGGATACAACTTGGAAGTGTTCACAGCATTCCTTAAATTAAAAGCCGCTGAAGAGTGCTTCAAGTGGGAAATTACTTGTACACCTCAAAAGAAGTTTAGTTAGGTCTTGATAAGTAAGCAAGCAGGTGTAGGGTATACTAACTTCCTCAAGTCAGGAATTAACGTTTATTGAAAGCATACTCTCAGCACCACTCTGATATAGATTTTGTAAATAGTGGCTGAGGTAATTAGAAGTAACCACTTGTACTCTTTAATAGTCACTATTAAAACAGGCTGAACTGCTGGGCATGGTCACCCATGCCTGTAATCCCAGCACTTGGGAGGTTGAGGCAAAAGGATCAGTGTGAATTCGAGACCAGCCTGGGCTACAAAAGTGAGCTTAAGGCCAGCCTGAATTGCATAATGAGACCTTGTCTCAAAAAGACAAAAACAAAAAAAAAAAAGGCTGAACCCTAAGAAGACACAAGTGTTGAAGTGGTACAGCCTGAATTAGAACTCAGGTCCAGAGGAGTTCAAATGCAACACCATGCTACAGTATAGTAATTTCTGCTACAATATCTCTAAAAGGTACAAATAGGCCTCACACATTGCAAACAACTTCCAAAGGACTTTAAATACTCTTAACATAAGTTCCAAATGCATAAACTAATGAGGTATGGTCAAAGCAGTAGACAAGATGGAGAGGAACCCCAGGCTTCCTCTACAGTGAGACCCAGTCCTGGGTAGATCTTCTCCGAGGCTCACCAATGCCCAGCCCACCTGTGTTTGTCTGTGCTGGATGGAGATCTGCTTTTGGGAGCTGCAGGAGTGTTCCGTGTTGCCAGATCCTGTAGAAGAGGGGCTGTTTTGCTGAGCCTATAACAAAGGTATACCGTCAGTTACAGGAAGGCTTTGCATCTCTCTCCACAAATATTTATACACCTTTGTATAAACATGTATATATGCAACTACCTTGTATAAAACAAACCCTACTTGATAAAAATCAAAACTGAGAAACCACAGCCACATACATGCCCAAATATAAGGAACATAAGTTCAATATGAAATAAAGGGCTGGATACAGTAGCCCCACATTCCCATTAGTTTTTTTTTTTAAATATCATTCACTCACTCATTCATTCATGCATTCATTCGGTGCAGGGTCTCATTATGCAGTTCAGACTTGTAGTAAACTTCCAGTTTTCAGCTTCCCCAGTGCTGGGATTCAGGTGTGTGCCACCACATCTGGTTTTGGTAGCCAGCGGAGCATATGCTGGCTCCAGGGGCAGCAAAGCACACAGTATCGGGGACTGAACCCAGGTCCTTGTGCTTGCCAGGCAGGTGCTTAGACCACCAACTTATCTCCCCAGGCTTAAAGTATCACATACTTACATTTAATTTTTTTTTTTTTTTTTTTTAAATTTTTGAGACAGGGTCTCACTGTGCAGTTCAGGCTGGCCTTGAGCTCACTTTTGTAGCCCAGGCTGGTCTCGAACTCGCACTGATCCTCCCACCTCAGCCTCCCAAGTGCTGGGATTACAGGCGTGAGCCACCACGCCCGGCTCTAAATTTTTTAAAGATATAAATTAGGAAAAAATGGACATTTCTGTAATAACTTGTTGCTTTCACTTGCATTCAGTATGCTTTTTTTTCTTTTTTTAGGGTTAGAAAAGGCAAGTGAAACCCCCAAGGCACAGAGGTACAAGAGGCCAGGCAGAAAGAACCATGAGCTACTACTCAAGACAGGCTCATACATGCAGAAGCACTGTCTACGAAACACAGCTGCTGATACTTCCCAGGTGCCCTCATGACTGGTCTCATTTCTGCCTTCTTCCCCAGAGCTGGGTCTGGGACTAGGACATTGGGGTTTCAGTACACATCCAGAGTGTGGTACACATCCACAGTGCATAACACTTATACTCCTCATGTGAAGCTGCTCTTCGGGCATAAAATGTTTTGTTTTGTTTTTTGTCTTTTTGAGACAGAGTCTCGTTGTGCAGTTCAGGCTGGCCTTGAGCTCACTTTTGTAGCCCAGGCTGAACTCACACTGATCCTCCTGCCTCAGCCTACAGGCATAAAATCTTACTTTTCTTTTCTCGCCCTGCCACCATCTCCTGATCCCCTTCCCAAGTGAAAAGACCTCTCTTCCTACTTTCTGTTACCTGTCTTCTAATATGCTCTTTCCTTCTAATTTCTCATGTGAGAGAGAAACCTTGTGATGTTCAAGCTCATGTGGTTGATCTATTTCACACACACTACAGTCTTGTACCCATTTTCCTCAAATGATTGAAGTTTATCCTTCTTCATGGCAGACCATCCATTCTGGATAAATACGTTTTCTTTATTCATTCTTCTACCAATGGACATACAGGATGCTTTCAGGTTTACCTATTATGAGTTCTTCCTTTTTTTGAGACTGGCCTTTGCAATGTAGTCTAGGCTGGCCCTGAACTGAGTACAGAATTCCACACCACCAGGTGCCCCTACCTCCTAGGAAGCCTGCCCTGGGCAGCCCCCAAGGCCATGGTACCAGCTTCTCCTGCCCCACCATCCCTTGGGCAGGCTGGGTCACCTCAGCTGTGTGTGTGTGGGGGGTCCTCCACCTCCCCAGCTACCTGGTAAGGACAGTGCAGGTGGCATCTAGAAGGGATAGATGCAAGGCTGGGCAGTGTGGGCTGTGAGCAGCAGCCTGGCTCCTTGAGCCTGAGTCTCCCCTCTGTGAAGAGGCAGTAGGCCTGCTGGCTTTGTCCTTTATCCGCTTCTGCAGAGGTCACCTTTTTGCTGGGGCTGCTGTGGTTCCATGGGGTAAGGGGACTGGGGTCCTGGAAAGGGGAAACTTGGGGTGGCGGTGGCAAAGTACACACACCTCTGTCTCCAGGCAAGTCTAATGGCTCACTGCCAGGCACCACACAGGACCTGGCTGGCCTTGCATAGCAGCCCCATGCTCCTCACAGGGCTCTGCTTCCTTTCTTCCAGGGCCACGGTCTTCCTGTGTCTGGCAGTGGACTCTGGATCCATCCAGGACAGCCGTGCAGGTGCTGCGAGCAGGGGAGTGCAGACCCTGGCCCTGCCCAGGACACCAGCCCATCACCTACCCCAATCCTGAGGTGGTGAGAGGCTGGGGGAAGGTCACCTGCCCCCTTCAAGGAGCACAGCTGAAGTGCAGGTACCTTCTTGTGTCTCCTGTTGTTACTCCAGTGAGTGGCTCTGCAGTGTTGACAGTGTCTGTGAGGATTCCCCTCGGGGACACACGGACCCTGCAAGGTGCCCTCATTTGACAAACAGGTGAAGTGAGATACAAAGGGCTAGGATTTACTCACTTTATTATCCTTTTGGTCTTGGTTCTGGGGACTGAAGCCATGACCCTGCATGTGCCAGGCAAGTGCTATGCCACTGAGCCACACTCTAGCTATTTTGTTTTATTCCTTTTTGAAAGTGCCTCACTATGCAGTTCAGGCTAGCCTAGAATTTGCTGTGCAACCCATGCTGGCCTCGCACTTGCAGTGATCCTCCTATCTGAGTGTCCTGCATGCTAGGACCACGGCTGTGCACCATCATACCTGGCTCACAATTATTCTTCTAATTATTGTATTAACCTTGGCAAAATCATCATCTATTGAAGAATCTCTCACTGTAAGCTAAGGGCTTTAATGTCACTGTCACATCTAACCCTTATAAATCCTGTGAGATGGTTATTACTTTACATGTAAAATGTAAATCAGAAACATCAACCACCTACAGAGAACTAGTATGTGGGGTAAATGCAAACAGAGTGTCTCTCTCTGCGGCAATGGTTCCACAGGGCCAGTGCAGATGCTACAGCTGTGCTGTGTGTGAGCTAAGGGGCTCATCCGAGGATGCCGCCGAGGGTCACTGCGGCCTTACAGTGTGCACAGTGCTACTAACATCGTCTTCAGACCTTCACTCAGTGACTACTGACTGAGCACTATTTATGTCTGCAGTTGGTTTTGAGAGTGGGCCTATACAGTTGAGGCCAGCCTTGAACTTACTATATAGCTCACGATGGCCTCAAATTTCTGGTGATTCTCCTGCCTCAACCTCCCAAATGCTGGGATTCCATGCTTGCCACCAGTGAATACTACCTATGTCCAAGCACTTTTAATTACTGTGGCACATGGCCATGGGAAACACACTTATCCACAGTCCTTCTACCTTAATGAAATTTACAAATAAATACAAGATTTATTAAGCACCCAATAAATACTGTTGAAAGACATTGCTGAACATGCAATCACACTAAGTATAAAAGTACTCTTTGGAGTGCACAGCAGGGGAGGCATCCCCTCCAGACTCAG
>PVJA010042198.1:0-17455 GCA_004027025.1 Myocastor coypus | reverse complement strand
ATGGATGCTGTCCTTGACTAGCACTTCCTCCCAGAATATCCCCTGGGCTGCCAGCACACCTTCTAGAATGCCCTGAGGAAACTGACTACCAGGAATCTGTCTTCAGGTGCAGAACCCAGCTGCTCTCCTCTCTCCGCTGTTTGTTTATTCATTCATTGCCTCACTTCCATTTATTCAGCTATTCAGTGACTGATAGAAGGGGCCTGGGAATGAATACTTTTGAGGCCTCTGGGGAGCAAAATAATGCTACTGGAAATGCAGGAGCCGGCTGCTTTCTCTCTCACTAGCCTCTGCCTGGTGGCCAGTCTTCTGTCCACTCTCTGCCCTTCCAAGGCTCTCTCCTCTCTGCCACCTGCTCTTTCCCCTCCTTATCCTGCCTGTTACCACAGGCAGAAGACAGAACTGTTAATAAAGCTACTCACCTGCAACATAAAATCCCTAGAGTCCCTATCCTGAGGTTTGGCCCCAAGCTCCTTTGATGGCACAACTGGAGTGAAACTGGGGAAGGCTATTTATGGGAGGCTACTTCAGGTCACTTCTAACCTCAGTTAATGGGCTTGTTGGAGAATTTACTGTAGAAATGTTAATGTGTTTGATTATGAGGTGCTGCCCTGGACATGGCTGGGGTTTCCTATAAGATGTGGTCAGTATGCCATATGAGCTTCTTAAAATCTGAACAAATCAGAATGCTGCAAGGTATTGGATCCCTTTGTCTAGATATGGGACTCTAGACCCATACCTGTTCTGCTTATTGAATTAATGCCAAGCCCCAGATGTAGGACTGACACCTCTTTGCAAAAGGCCACATGAGATATCGATATTAGCAACTCGTTATGCATATTTTGTTATTATTCCCAATTAGCAGATGAAGAAGCAGCAGCCCAAAGCATTAAATAACCTGCCCTAGGTCCTAGGTCCCTGTCCCAGTCCTTAGCTAGTAAATGGTGAGGTGGCAGTTGGGCCTACCTAAATTTGACCCAAAGCCTTTAACTTTGATATTATACAGCTTTCTCTGTTGTGTTAGTTATTGCACCTCCCTGTGAGGTCACAGGATCCTAGTGTGCCCTTGGACTTGGGCAACACTGCTGCAATGGGGTGTGGGAAGGGAAGTTCAATTCTAGATGATCTGGGATGGGCAGGTGGGAGATAGAAAGCAGCCCCAAACCAACAGAGTCTGGAAAAAGAACACAGATGCAGTGGCTCCACCCTGAGGCAGGCCCTAGGAGGAATATGAGAGCCATTTCTTACCTTGCCCTACTTGGGTTGTCTATATGTGCAGCATGATGGAAGGCCACAGTTTTGCCCATTTTCAGACATCTCCCTGGGCGAGGGCCCTGCCCCTTCTTCAGCCTTAGCACTGCCTTCTTCTGTCTTAGGAAAGAATATTCTGTTTCTGGGAAGCATCCCTTAAGGCTCCTTCTTACTGGCTAAAATCAAGTTGCCGAAGGGAAATAAAATTGAGTGTATTCTTGAGTCCCTAAACTAATACCACCTTAGGCTAAAATGATACTAAATCCTACTAAAATGCACTGTTGGTTGTGCAATCTCAGTAGTTGTCATTAGTTATTCTAAGCACCTAATGAGGACTTTCCTCTTCATTAGTGACTCTCCAGCGTGGCTCCTTGCTCGAGCTGCTTCATGCATTGTCTGCCTAACACTGAGTTCCAAGAAGAAAGCATGCATAGAATACTTATCACGGAGTGATACAAAACGGAGTGATACAAAGAGTAAAGACAAAGGATATCAACACATTTGGCTCACTACCCCCTGAGGATAAGCTGCCATGACAGGAGTCAGGAGCCCAGAGATTGTCACCCTTCAAAGTGGCACGTTGTGTTGTGGCTTTAAGTAATTCCTATGTTATTAGAGAGAATAGGTCTCCCCACCTGTTGGTACTGGGCTTGGTCATGTGACTTGCTTTGGCCACCGGAGCCCAGGCAGTAGTGATAACGGGCCACTTGTGAGTCCAGGTCTTAAGGGAAAGCTCATGCTGCTACTTGTGCTATCTGTCCTGGGCAATGGTGGGTCCAAGGAAAGAGAGAAGGAGCCATTCAATTCCACTCAGGGGCCTGAAGCAGAGCTTCCCCTGGACACTCTTGAGGAAGAAAATTAAATATCTTTATAGTAAACTACAGATACTGCTTGACTTCAGTGCAGTTAGTCCTGCTAAGCCCAATATAAGTCAGTCAAAATGCATGCCCACGGTAAAGTGACCAGTCACTGTTCCTAGTGATGGTGCAAGGTCTGGGAGCTTCAGCTCACTGTCAGCCGTCTAGCACCTCAAAAGCCCACAAAAGGCTGAAATCCAAAATCTGAAGTGCTGCTTTACTGAATGTATATTATTTTACACCATTGCAACATCAAAAAAATCATTAAATGCAACCATTGTGAGACAGGGATTATCTGTACAGAATTCTGGGATGGTTTGTCAGTCAGCATTATTATAGAATTAGCTGGCAGATGCACTTAGTAAAGGTGAATCCACGAACATAAATGAGGTACAACCAGATACGTCTGAAATCTCTTTGCAAAAGAACTGGGTTCTGACTGCTAGTGTCTTGTGAGTTACTTAGCTTGCTGAAATCTAGTTAACTCTGGAATGAGAACAAATCCATTCTTAGATTGCCGGTTTGTTTTGAGCTTTCAGTAGGTACATGCTGGTTGATTTATTGCCCACTTCCTAATTCCCTTTGAGTCATCAACTGTCTGTATCTCAATATGTGAACAGTACATTTCAGCTTTTAAAGCCTTTTGATAGAAATTGGTTGTACTACCAGTTGTCGTGCCCTCAGTTATGTCCTGAGAAAGTCTGAAATGGTTCAGATCAGTGTCTGTTATGGAGCATTGTTACACTTACAGTATTGACCAGACCAAGGACAGATAGGCACTTGCCTGATGGCTTCCAAGTCACACTGGCCAGTGGGCTGTGAGGTGGTCTGCTTCCAGCATTCTGCAAAACAGGGCCATAAGTGACTCTTTTTTCCCTCCATGGTTGAGAAGATCTCACCATTGGATTCTGTGGCTTATTAGGACCAAGTCACGGAAGAACACAGGCTTGCAAGCCACTTCCCCTCTATGACTGGCATAGTAAGTAGCATCTGGGTCATCAGGGAGCATGTTAGAAAAGCACAAAACCAGGCCTCATCTAGATCCCCTGAGGCAGAATTTGCACTTAAACATTCCTTTCCTGGAACTCAGGTGTACAGTAGTTTGCAAGGTCTTGTTCAGAAGCACAGGTCAGGGGCTCCTCTTCACTCTAAGCTTTTAAATGACTACATTTTATGAATTGAATTGTGTTCCCTCCAAAAGATGTGTTGTACTTCTAATGTGATCACATTTGGAAATAGGGCTCTTGTCGATGTAGTTAGTTAAGATGAGGTTTTTCTGGAATAGGTGGCGCCTTAATCCATAACACTGGAGTCCTTTAAGAGAATAGACACAGACACAGACACACACACATGCATACACACACATTCACATGCATGTATACAGAGAGACAGCCTTGCAATTTCAGATGACAGAAATTGAGGTTAGAGTGATGCAGCCACCAGAAGCTGGAAGCAGCAAGGATGGATCCTCTACTGTCGTCCTTAGATACAGTCAAGGCCCTGCGAGCGCTCGGATTGGACAGCATTGTGAGAGAACCAAGGGCTGTGGTTGAAAACCACCCAGTTTGTGGCACTTTGTTACAGCAGGTCTGGAAAATGGATGTTCTCCTTGAACTGTTAGGGGTCTTAGTTTGAGTTCCACTTTCTTTTTTTTTTTTTTTTTTGAGGCACTGGGGATGGAACACAGGGATTTCTCCCTGAGCTACCTCTCTAGCCCATTTTTACTTTCTTCTTTTGAGACAGGGTCTTGTTAAGTTGTTCAGGCTGATGGCTAGCTTTCAGTCCTGCTTCAACCTCCCCAAGTGCTGTGATTACAGATATGTACCACCATGCCCAGCCTAGGTTCCCTCTTCAACTAAGGAAGACACTGAAAGAAGGGCAAGGGTCCAGGCGGGCTTCAGAAGGCATTGACCCAGTGATGCTTACCCATAGGTTGCTGGCCGGTGCAAGACTATGAGTTTCCTCATGTAGTACTTGGCACCCCCAACTTCAAGGAGAGGTTGATGTAACCCATTGTTTTAGGGGGTTCAGGCCATGATCAGCTGGCTCCCAGGCAGAAATGTCGTGGAGGATAGGCACTGAGGAGCTAAGCTGCTGACGTCACAAAGTCCAGGAAGGAAGTGAGGCACTGTGTCAGAGGGGAATGCTCAAGGAACAGACATAGGTTCCAGGCCACTGTCCTAATGCTCACCATACATTCTTAGGAGCGTGCTCTGCTTATCCTCTGGGTAGCTCCCAGTCTAATCAAACTGAGATAATGAGGTGAAGTGTCACAGCATATAACCTACACAGAAAGGAGCTACTTCTTTGGGCTTTAATGCCCACTGGGCACCATCTCGCACTTCTTAATTTCATCCTTGACATTGTGGTTTGTAAATGAAGTCTAATGGGACATTGGAGTGTTCTCTGGGAGTTTGTCACCTCCTCAGCTCTCTGGGTGAAGTTTTGGCCACCTGACCCCAAACCCTCATGCTGTTCTCAATGTTGCTGATAACCCCTGGCAGGAGCCTGGCAGAGGAATGCGAGTGTTGGGAATGCACTGTGCTGTAGGTTGGTGCTCTAACGAGGCTCTGTGTTTGTTCTGAGGGTCACACCCTGGTAGACGGAGTCCCTCATGAAATAGGAAATAAACATCCCTGAGACAGGTCAAGTGTAGAGCTTGGGGAAGAGAAGGAAAAGATTGTGTCCTGCTTTCTGAGCAAGGGAAGCCAAGTGTTGATTTTGTACTGCATGCCATATATCATGAGACATGCTCTGTCCCTGAGCTGGGGACAGGGCTTGAAAAGGCTACAATTTTGGAGCAGAATTAAGGGCAGAGTAGCAGATAGTGGCAGGCAGGGGAGTGGGAACCATATGCCATGGTGACAGGTGAGTGGAGGGGTACAGAGCATGTGGCTCTGTGTCAGTAGGGGCTGTGGCAGGAGACCTGCCTTACTGAAGCAGTTTTGTTGACATCCTAATGTTGCCTCTTTGTTTTCAGGGTGTTAATTTTACCAGCCCAATGTTGGCTTCTACCAGAACATCTGAACACAATTTAAATTCTCTGCAAGCTCCCAGGGACTCTCAGCTGTACCTGCTGGACTTTACCTCCTTTTCCAGAATAATTAGTGAAATCTTTAACATTTACACAAAAGCTCACTATGATGCTTTGTGAGGACTGTGCTCCTCCCTGTTGTGCCATAATGCTTATTCCTTCTTATCTGGGGGCAAAGTTGCAGGCATCCCAAGTCCTGGCCCAGTGTTCATCTGTCATCTGGTCCACCCTCAGCTCTTACTGGGACACTTGGCAGGGGGTTTGCAGATCCAGGCTGTCACTAGGTAGGAGAGGGTAACACAAGGTGTTTGGGCCCAGAGCAGGGCCCCAGTCAGCAGAGGACACTCAGGCAGTGTGCAGGGCCTGAGGGCAGCTCGCTGAAGGGAAAGGAGGCTGGGGAAGGTGTAATGGGCAGAAGGGACAACAAGGAGGGAGGAGGGCCAGCTGCAGGGGCTGAGTTCTGTGCCCTGAGTGGTGGGCACCGAGCTCTAACTCCTGTGCCTGGAGTCATGCCCTGGCCGTTTCATTATTGAGTGTGCAGCAGGGCAGCAGGAAGATGCTCATATCATCATCATATGGGCACTGCGAGACTGGACCACACTCAGCCCTTGGCTTGACACCGAGTGGGCACTCACCCACACTGCTCACTTGCCCTGCTTGTTAACCACTCTCTTCTGTTAACCAGGTCTCAGTGCAACCACCAGTCATGCAGGCAGGGGACTGATTTACTGAGAAGTAGTATAAATACTGGAATCAGATTACCAGATATTGTGTTTACTAACTGTGTGGCCTTGGGCAAAGTTACTCAACCTTTCTGTGCTCCAGCTTCCTTATTTCCTAAGGAGAGGTAAGAGTATAACATATTTTAAGGAAATGGTGGGGAACCTCGGTTTGTTAACATGGATTATGGTATATAAAACAGTGCCTGGAATGTAGCAAATTCCATGTTAAAAGCATGGGTATTATTACCACATGGAACACAAGATAGTGCTAATGAGGACCTCTAGCTTAACCTTGGAGGTGGCCTTGGAGGTGTTTATAGTCTTTTGCCTGGAAACCTGGCATTTAAAGTCCTGCAGTGTCCTTGGTAGAAGGGGCAGGGGACCAAACGCAGGATACACAGGAACTCTTCTCATTGGCCTGCTGAAAGGTGATGGGCACAACGAATGCTAAGAGAGGCAAAGTAGGGCCGGGGAGATAGTTCAGCAGTCTAAGCATCTGCCTGACAAGTGCAAAGACCTGTGCCAACTACCAAGACTGGGCGTGGTGTCATGCACCTGTAATCCTAGTGCTGAGGAGGCTGAGACAGAAGGATCACTATGAGTCTGAGCTGTATAGTGAGACCTGGTACCAAATACATGAGTAATTAAAAATTTTTTTAAAAGAGAGAGGAGAGGTAAGAGCCAGGCCATTTTGCTAAGATGGTGATCATTCTGTTAGCCATGGAAAAGCATTTATAGCCTATCCTTAGGGCAATGGCAGCACTGAGTTATGGTAATGAAATGCTATCTCTGAGGTTCACTCATTCACCCATCAAGTATTCATACAGCAACAGCCCTGTGACAGGCAGTTCTACGTCCTGGAGTGCTTGGCAAGGCAAACATCCTGGCCTTCAAAGAGTTCATAGGTAGTGGGCTTGGGAAGCCAAGACCTGTGAGGCTTTGAGCACCAGTAAGCCTCAGCCCTGTTGAGATACAGGCTCCCAATCCATATTTTTCTTATTGGACTGAGCTTTTACTTCTGCACTGGGATCTGCAGGAGAAACCAGAGAATTTTTTTTAGGTGATCTGGTGTAAGGCTAGTCCTATTAGTCAGCTTTCTGTCAGTATGACACAGTACCTGGGAAAGGCAATTTAGAGAAGGAGTTTATTTTGGCTCATGATTTTGGAGGATTCAGTCCACAGTTGCTTGGCTCCATTGTTTCTGGCCTTTGGTGGGGCAGAGCAGTGTGGTGCAGAGGGCACAGTGCAACAGAACCACTCACCTATGACAGTCATGAAGCAGAGAGAAAGAGGAAGGCTTGGGAGTCTCAGTGTTCCTTGTTATGTACTTCTCCCCACTGGGCCCTATCTGCCAATGTTTCTACGACCTCCCAATAGTGCCACCAGCTGGGGACCAAGCCCTCAAGCCATGAGCCCTTAGGGACCACTCCATATCCAAACTCTGCCACTTGTGCAGGCCACCCTGCAGCCAGGCTTTGGGCCAGCTTCCTTCAGAAGCCCTAACAGCCTTCAACCTTAATCATTCCTTATATCTGCCTGACATTTTCTCATAGTGTCTAAAAGCCCTCAGTGGTCTCTGGTACTCAGTAAAGTACCTAGAATATTTTCATTAAATACTCACTGAAGGCAGACAGAAGTCAAGGTCTAAAAAGCTGTCTTGTGGGAGAAAGAACAATCTTAGGCTGGGTTCTCCAGGAAGCTGATGGAAAGACTGTGCGAACAGGGCGTTCGTGGAGATGGGAGTCATGGACGGGAGGGATGATTTAGTTCTTCACTGGCTTCTAGTGGGGCCCAAATTAAACTCCAAATGATAACACAGGGGTAACATCCTTGAAAGGGCCAGCCCTCAGAAAGGAATGTGGCTTTGGAGAGTCACAGCTGGCCGGCCCAGCAGAAGCTTCTAGCAAAGGTGCCTGTCAGTGGATCTGCACAGTAGGCAGAAACGGTCAGCCCTGCTTACTATGATCCTGCTCAGTCACGGGCCATAGGTCATCCCGAGACGTGTGACCTCAGCTCAATGTTAGGAGTAACTGCTGAATCCAACAATTGGGGGCTGTTAGCTGGCCACGTTGGAGCAGCTGACTGCAACTCCTTTCCTGAAAGTGCTGAGTGAGGCCTCTGTGTGTGTGTTATAGAACCAAAAGGAGAATCAGATGTGGATCCTGGCACTGCAAGCAGCGTGGAGGCAGGGTGCCTCTCTGCCTGCAGCTTGTCACTCTGGAATGTCTAAGAGTTCATAGGACCCAGGGAAGGAGAATTCAGGCAAGAAAGCTCCAAATCACGCTTTATAACTGGCTGTGTTGGCATGCCAGAGCGTGCTCACTTTGTCCAGTACTAGGAATTTCCCCAGCTAGACGAAAGAAAGTGATCCTTCTACCAGCAGCCAGGAAAGCCTTCTCTACTTTCTTTCTTCCTAACTCGGCGGAGAAGATGCAAATGCATATGGATTCCATCAAAATGCTCTCACCAATGATAGATATCCTCTATTTTGTTTCATTCCCGTTTGGGTTGTTAGCATGGCAGCAATTAAACTTGACAAAATAGTGATTAAAAAACAATGAGAGGCAAATGTACCAGCACACCAGCGTGCATCTAGACCATTCTGAAAATGATCTCTTAAGTGTTTGAAATCTGCTTTATTTTCCTACTGCAGGAATGAGTTTTCAAAAAACAGCACTTGGGAAGGGCATTTTGCCATAAGCATCCATGGTCTCAAAAAACAGTATTTCTTTCTAATGGACTCCCCCTTCAAATTTTAGCTGCAGTTCCCAAATCAGATCCATTATACAAAAGAAACAAATCCCACAAAATGCCCAGGAGTCGAGCCTTTTACTTGCCACTTTTTGTAGTGCAAAAGGTGAAGGAAACTTCTAAATGGTAGCAGAACCTTGCATGCTGGGCCCCCAGTGTACCAGCTGCCAGACTGCCCTGGTCTGAGAGCTCATGGCCACCTCACAGCTAGGATCTTTAGTTTGGATCAACCTGTTGCTTTCCTCTCTTCTCTTCTCTTCTCTTCTCTTCTCTTCTCTTCTCTTCTCTTCTCTTCTCTTCTCTTCTCTTCTCTTCTCTTCTCTTCTCTTCTCTTCTCTTCTCTTCTCTCTCTCTCTCTCTCTCTCTCTCTCTCTCTCTCTCTCACTCTTTCTTTCTTTCACCTTTTTGAGACAGGGTCTCACTACGTAGTTCAGGCTGGCCTTGAGCTCACTTTTGTAGCCCAGGTTGGTCTTGAATGAGCATGAATCCTCCTGCCTTAGCCTCCCAGGAGCTTGGATTATAGGCATGTGCCAGCACAACCAGCTAATATGTTGCTTTCTGAGGAAGGTTTTTATAACATCTACCTGATCCTCATAGGACTCAAGTGTGTGGCACATGGGGAACCTTTTACAGAAAGAAATCAATAGCACAGGGCATTTTCAGCCCTGAGGGTTTTGTTTGTTTCTTTAGTCCTGATGCATACTTGGCTTTGGTGAAGCCATGGTCATGTCTTTCTGATGTGCAAACAACTTTCAGGTCTAATTATAGATGTAGTCTTTGCATCCTTGATCAATAGTTCTGGGTGTCCTCCTGCCTTAAGAGCTGTTTAGTTCCTGCTCAGCGGTTGGCACTTCAACCTCTAGCTCTGAACAAGAATCATCACCCCATCAGCAAAGCCCGTGCTTCTCTCAGAGTGCCCTTTGAACTTTGCAGAGCTTGAATCAAGCCCCACCTCAGGAGGCTTGATCAGCAGGAGGCCAGAGGAAGCTTCGAACAAGCCTCAACATGGTGGGAAGACCTACCACGGGAGGCTCAGGTTTGAAGTGTGACGATGTGAAAGACCTGGACACCATCAGAGAATATCCTCCCTTGAGGTGCCTTCTCTGAGGAGGGGTGGGGGAGATGGCTGGCAGCGGAAATGAACTTTTACAGTCAGACAGCAATCTATGCGCCCATCCTCCTTTTCTGCTACAGCCACAAGCATGCTTGCTTCAGAGAACCAGAAAGCCACTGCGTGAAAGGCTTCTTTTTAATGAGAGATGCACACCACAGAGGTGGCAGGGAAATGAAGAGGCAGAGCACAATTTGACCTGCAGGGCACAGGAAACCATGGAGCAGAGAGGTACTTAATAACAGGGTTTTAGCAGAGGAGAACGAGTGGCTGCCCCTCGTGGCTTGGTGCCTCCTCTGAGCGTGACCTTACTTGGGCTCTCTAGATGGGCTTTGGGACCTCTGCCAGGATGGAGGGCACTGTGGAAAAACTAACTGGATGTGGCGTTGGGTACCCACTGAAAGCAAGCAGAGGACTGGAGACTAACAATCCCCTGAAGCGATGTAGCTTCTCAGACTCTCACTGCCCTGGAATTCAGTGTTGGGGAAGCTCCCTAGCTCCCTTAGACTCGGGTTCTTTTCCAAGGCAGGCCTAGGCACAGGCAAGGCAAGGGAAGGAGGCAACCCCAGGGAGCACTTGAACAGCAGCCAGTGTGGGGAAGGCTCCCAGGACCTGTCCGTTTCTATGGAAACAGGCGCCAAACTAGGAGCCTGCTATTTCCGGGAGCCCAGTGGGGAGGCTGTGAGGCTCAGCTGTTGGCTGCCTGTTGGGACCTGGAAATGCCCTTTTCCAAGATCCATCCTCACTGGCCCTGAGTCATAAGGGTCTCCTGGCATCCACTGAGCTTGGAGTCTGAATGGAAGACGAGAGGGAGGAGGAGGAGTGGAGGGAACAAAAATATTTACACTTAACAAACACTTTGATGTTTGAAGACTGTGTGTACAAATGAGGGCTGGGAATGTCTTTGGTGAGGGGTTGTCATTTTGAAGCAAATCCCTTTATGCACACATGCAAATGTGCGCGTGCGCGTGCGCACACACACACACACACACACACACACACACACACACACAATCTCTCTTGATGCATTTACCTTATCATCGGGCGGAATACAGGGCTGGCCTTGGGAAAATGTGAGCAGTGATGGCTGAGTATCCAGCTGTCATGTTCACAGGCCTTGATGGGCCTCCTTGTCAGTCCCGAGGTGGCCTGGGCAGCTGGTTGAAGGAGCAGGAGGCAGCTGGACCCAGCTGGCCTCACGGGGCATGCTGAGAAGGTTTACTGTTATAACTGCTGCGTGGCTGGGGACCCTGGGACTGGAGAGGCCTGTGTGCCAGGTTGGTGCTGCTTGGGTTAGTGCAAAGCCATTATCAGAGGACGAGCACAGCAAATGCTTCCATGGGTTTGCCCTTTGCGTTCAAGGATTACACATATTGGAAAGGGTGTGTGCTGATCTGCATCGAGTTTTGGCAGGAGCAGTGGTGATGAGGAGCTGAGGCTTTGAGGCAGGACTGCACTGGCAGAATGGCCTTGGCAGAGTGATTTAACCTTACATTCTTAAGATCGAGGTAGCAGTAATGATATTTTGTTTTGCCATGGCATAGAATAAATATCCTAAAACAATATGGAATTCATAGTATTTGCTCAATAAATGTCAGTGAGTAGTGTTGATGATTGAGCCTGTACAATCCACAAGGGACTGTCTGTTAAGCCTGTAGGAGGTATATAGTTATTCAGGCATATAACCTTCCCTAAGGGACATTACAGTCTAAGGAGGAAAGAAGTCAAGAAAGAATCCTGAATAATTATTAACCGAGCCATAAGATGCAAAGTAAAAAAGTCAAGAGTATCTTCTGTTTACTTCCTCAAAGAGCTTTGTTGGAGGTAAAAGCAAGGTCAGTGTGTATTACTTAGGGAAGGCTTGTTACTATAACAAATAATCCTTAAGCACCAGTGGCCGTACACTTGCAGGCTGCTAAGAAGTGATTCCAGAGGCTAGATACCTTCCATCCATTGGTTCTTCCATCTTCCTGGACATTAGAGTCCTTTGCTGGTCCTTTCTGTCCATTGGACAGAGGAGGAGTGGGAGGAAGTGTGTAGGACTGGTAGAAAGCTTGAGAGCAGATCTCATGCTATTTACATTTTACTGTCCAAAGCCCAGTGATTGGTCCCGCCTTATTGCAGGCTGCTGGGAAATGCAGTTTTCCCATGTACCTGACGTGTAAGTAAAATAAGGATTGGTGAACACAGTGTTTCTGCCACAGTTGGACAGCACTTTGATCGTTCAGCATCCATACAAATTGCAAGGTGGAGATGCTTGATCTGGTGACTTATTACTATTGTACAAACTACCAAAAACGTAGTAGCTTACATCTTTTATTTTGCTTAAAAATCTGCAGTTAAGGCAGGGATCATAAGGGACAGCTCTTCTGTACTCTGCTAAGTATCACTGTGTTGTCTCTAAGGCCGAGAGCCGAATGATCTGGAGGCTGCTTGCTTGCTTGCTCATTTTTTTGGTGGTTGATGCTGCTACTGGCTCAAAGAGCTGTGGCTGAAAAAATTGGGGCTCCTTAGGCATCTCTCTGTATTTCTTTTTTGTTTTATTTTTAAATATTTTCTTCATTGACAAGGGGAAATTGTGTATATTCACAGTATACAACATAATGTCTTGATATTTGTATATATGTCATTGTACTAGTTTCTTTTGTGTTAGTATAATTTAATACCTGAGATCAGGAAATTTACAAAGAACAGGTATTATTTCTTATATTCTGAAGGCTAGAAAGTAACCAAGATACAGGGTCTTGCATCTGGTGAGGGCCTTCTTGTTGCGCTATCTCATGGAGGAAGGAAGAAGGGCAAGGCAGTGTGAGAGAGCAAGAGACCAAGTTTGGGATGAATGCACTCTTGTGATAATGAGCCCATTCTCATGATAGCAGCCTTAATCCGTACATAAGAGGTTTCCTCTCATGACCTAATCATTTCTTAAAGTACCTACTTTTCATCACGTAGCACTAGACATTTAAATTTCCAACATGTGAACTTATAAGAAGGCATTCAGGCCATAGCAATTGTGGAATGAATAAGTCAAGCTATATAACATCTACTTTCCTACCATATTTGTCGTGTGTGTGTGTGTGTGTGTGTGTGTGTGTGTGTGTGTGTGTATGTAAAACGAGACAATGAAAATTTATTGACCAAGCAATTTTAAAATATGCAACATATTGTGATTAACTGTAGTCACCCTGATGTACAATAGATCTGTGAACTTATTCCTTCTGCCTAACTAGTTTTTTTGTACTTTGGTCAACATTCCCCACATCACTCTATTTCTTTATGGTCTTTCCTTGTGATGTCACTAGCACATAACCTTGACCAAATGACAGTACTTTTCCCATGAAGGCTCAGGGATTGCCAGGTAAATGTACTAAAATGAGATAGTACAAGCTACATGGCCTTCTCCAGATACTCTTAGAAGACAATACCACATTGGCACCAAGAGATAAATTCATACAAGTGTCTGGTCAATAGCCCTTGAAGGCAAGACATTTCAAATGATTTCGTGCTGGCTTAGCGGGCCTAGTTGGTAGGAGCATTGATTTCTGGGAGATTCCTTTCCTTTGCTAGAGGCTTTGAAGCCCCGGGGGCTTCTGCAGAGCAGAAACTGGGAGTAAGGTAAAGGCCACGAAGCTGTCAAATATTCCTGTTGATCTGTCTGATCTTGTAGAATGCACTATGAATGTCACAATCTTCACTGAGGGTCTCAGGGCTATAGATCTTAGGGTCTAGTTTCTAGACCCCCAGAAGTACTCCCGAGAGATGTTCTATCACTCCAAGGACCAGTGTAGGAGCTTAGGATTGCTCTCCCATGGCACCTGCTCACCCCCAGTGTCATCTTCCAGTGACAGGATGCCCCAACCTATTCTTCACCCCTGTCTAATCTTTTCTTTTACTTTTATTTTCTTCAGTATTGGGGATTGAATTCAGCACCTTTACATTCAGCTATATTTCCATCTCTTTTGAACTTTTTATTTTTCATTTGGAGACAGGATTTTCCTAACTTTTGAATTTCCCAGGCTGGGCATGAGCTCAGGATCCTCTAGACTCTGATTTCCAGAATGCTGGGATTACAGGCACGCACCCTTATACCAGGCCATCCTTTTATTTTTCTAACTAGGCCCTTGCCTACTCCCTCCTCATGGCCCCTATGAGTTATATGCAAACCCTTAGCCAATCAATCTGAGATAGTAGCATGGTGATTTCTTCACAGAAGACTCTTAAGAGGAAACAATCTGTACTGAAGGGATAGTGGGGTCTGGTCCATTCAGAATTAACAATATCTTAGTTTTTAATTAATCCTGGCTTCTAGGCCTCAGAGCTCTGCTTTGCTCATTTGTTTCCCTTGTTCTTCTGCAGTCCTTCCAAACAGGTTTAAGAAGGAGCCTCTCTTGAATCTTCCAGAGTCCATAGAATTTGTTCCTGAGGTTCAGGAGAAGAATACCTCCCTTCCCAACAAGTGATGTTTCATGGCAATTGAGATTGGCTGCCTTTTGAAGAAACCTTGGGATGAGGGCTTGTGTATAGGTTCTTTATGTGGAGGAAGATTCTCAGGGAACTCAGAGAAAGAAAGGGAGAAAGCTGTGTAAGGCCTACTAGAGCAGGGTGTTCAGTCCTCCTGAGTAGTGTGGGAGGTGATGAGGACCAGGCTCAGAGGTGTCACTCTCAAGGGTGCAGAAGCCAGGATGTTCACACACCTACTGCACAAATCCACAGAGAAGAGTTGCATGGGGAGTTCAGTTCACTGGCACTCTGAGCTGCCCTGCACAAGAACTCAGCATGCTCTGAGAGTGGGCAAAGTCATCACACAGGAAGTGGCACATGCGTGCTGCAGGAATGAGGGTGTCTTAATTACTTTTCTCTTGCTGCTGGGACAAAATACCTGACAGGTAAAATGAAGGGAGGAAAGGTTTATTTAGCTTGCAGTTAGTGGAGCTTTCAGTCCATAATGGGCTGACTTCAAGACAGAGTGGCACATGGCAGAGAGCAGCAGTTCATGGCAGTGGAAAACAGCAAGAGCAAAGGGAGTAGCAGTGCTTTTAGCAGCTAGCAAGCCTCTCTCTTGCCCTTGTATTGTAATGCAGATTACCCACCCCAGTGCCAGGGTGTAACACTCACAACTGCAATCCCAGCATTGGATCAAGAATCAATCACAAACTCAAGAAGCTGCCCAATGATTGCATGAGGCTTTGGGGGGACAGCTAAACAAAAACCACAACAGAGGGCAAATGGGCAGGATCACAATGATGTCCATCATACAAAGGAACTGATGTTGTTTCTTGGCTTTTCATCATGGAAATTGTTGGAGGTACACGAAGTAAACAGAATAGTATAACAAATCCCTGTGGAGCCATTGCCAGTTCCAACAATGGCCTGCGTTCTACTCTTCTTGTTTTATTCATAACTCTGAACTGATTTTTTTCCCGGTACTGGAGATTGAACCTGGGGCCTTCTCACTGAACCATAAGCCAAGGCCTTTATTTATTTTTTTTTATTATGGGACAGAGCCTTGTTAAATCACCTAGGCCAGGCTAGAACTTTTGATCTTCCTGCCTCAGTCTCCCTAAGTGCTGAGATTACAGGTGTGCACCAGCATGATTCCCTACTGAGTTGATTTCTATAAGCTAGAAGAAACATGGTAAGAAAGGAAGGCCATAACTCCAGCTCACACGAGTACCAGACTAAAGACACAGGAATGTGAAAGCAGAAAGTAAGTCAGCAGTTCTGCTTAACATCTGTGTCACATGCATGTTGGAAGCTCAAGCACACGGATGGGCTGGGGCCAGCCTTGGACAGTCTAGGATAGCAGCTAAAGAAGGAGTGGTCAGATATTCCATGGCCAGGTGTGTAGGTGGGTAGGGCAATGGTGTGAGCTTCGCTTCCACTCAAATAGGCCCCAAGAAGATTCAGAGAGGAGTTACTTGGAAGATGGTGGCAGGAAATAGCAAGGGAGCAGAGAAGGAAGACAGGGAAGGAAAGGTCGACATTAAGGGTGATTCCAACTAGCTGCTACTGCAGGCAACTGCAGCTCGACCCCACAGGGAAACTCTTGACACTGGAGAACATGTGGCTCAGAGTTATCCCAACAAGTGTCAGGGGGCCGGGCTACTTTTGTGCCACCTGCCCTCCCATCCCTGCTGGATGGCTGCATCCTGGGGCCTCTATTCCCTTGGCCTTTCCAGCTTGCAGTTCTTGAAAAAATCCCTCAGGGACAGAGAGTGACAATTGGAAGTCTGCCAGAACACACCAGACCAGAAAAATCTGGGGATGACAGAGGCAGTACCTGGATTGCTCCTACATGTGTTTGAGCTAGAGTTTCCTAGGCTGCCAGATGCCTGATGGATTAGAGCAGGAACACTTGGGAGGCAGGGCTACCATAAGCAGGCTTTTGCTGTCCCCAGGTGGGAGGTGATGGAGCACTGAGCTGGGAGAGTAGGAAGGAAGAAGAGGCGACAGATGGGGAGAGAAAGATTGGGGAGGGATCATCAACAGGATTTGGCAACTGATCTCACATGTACACACGTAGGAGGCAAATTACCAGAGATGCATTATAAACAATGCTCAACCATAGTAGCCACATTTTTGAGCTTCTGGTAAAGCAATCAGGTTCATCAACAGTCCTGCTGGGTTTTTCTTGATTCCAGCAGACCCAGTAGGCACTCAGAGGCTCAGAGGTGGAAAATGATACGACTGAGGGGCTGGCATTTTCTCAGGTGTGGCCACAGGTATGGTTCCTCGCAGACTGTTCCGAGCTGTGCCACAGTTCAGTGAGGGACAGGAACAGCCTTGGGTCATGAGTCAGGAGACACTGGAGCAGGTTCTCCTGCACTTTGCTTTTTGGAGCAAGCCACTGGCTTTGGTTGCTTGACTACAGAATTAAGCAACTGCATACACCCTCTCCACCATGACATATTTCTTTGGAATATGATCCCACATCCTCATGTGTTCAGAGGGGGGCGTGTGGAGGGTGACTGGATGGTGGGGGGTGCTGTATTCATCAGTGCACTGATCTACGTAAATGGCTGTTGGGTGGCAGGGACTGCCTGGATGGGGTGGGCCACCTCAGGTGTGGACTGAAGAGTGCATCTCCCTCTCTCTGCTCCCCCAGCACTCTCTGCTTCTGGGCCGCCATGACACAAGTGGCTCCCCAGCACCATTCTCCTTTTCTCTGGAGCCAATGGGCCATTAACCAAATCTACTAAAAATCGTGGGCCTCATCAAAGTTCTGCTTTAAGTTGTGAGTGTCGAGTACTGGCTCTTGGTGATGAGAAAGTGAATAAAACAGTCTGCTTGGTTCTTTGGATCATTCTGCTAACCTGATCACTGCCTATCAGGCAACCAGATTGCCTGGAGGTTCTGAGGTCACTGAGGCCACCTGCTCTTCCTGTTGGGTAAGAGACATTCCTTGAATATCTTCACTTTGCTGGACTGCTAGCAGTAGGTCTGTTTCTTCAGTCTGTGCCACATTTCCTTCCAGTCACCTTCTCCATATATCTGCATGTATACAAGAGTCCCCTCTCGGCCTCTGCCTCAACCTGATAAAAGCCATCTACAACAATCAAACAGCTAGCATAATTCTAAATGGGGAAAAACTGAAGTCTTTTGCTCTCAAATCTGGTACAAGACAAGGATGCCCCCTATTGCCACTTCTATTCAATATAGTTCTGGAGTCACTAGCTACAGCCATTAGACAAGAAAGAGAAATAAAAGGAATAAGAATAGGTAAAGAAGA
>PVJA010042197.1:0-17367 GCA_004027025.1 Myocastor coypus | reverse complement strand
TAGCTGTCCCGGAAGAAGCAGAGGAAGAGAGAAAATGACCAGCCGGTGAGGAAGAACAATGGCGATGAGGGCTGGCGCATGAGGAAAGGAAGCGGTGCTTGGTATGCGCCATGAAGATGTCAGCAGGAAACTGCACCTAGCCAATTAGACAACTGCTTGCTTATTAACACAAACAACAAGAAGGAAGAGTGCTGTGTGTGGTGACAACAGCCGCTTAGCAGGGTATAAAAGGACACAGGGGCAGCCAGGCTTCCGAACCTCTCAGACCCTGTTAACTCACAAACCCAGCCAGAACCTCCAGCCGCCGACACCATGGCCAACTCCTGTTGTGGCTCCGTCTGCTCTGAGCAGGGCTGTGGCCAGGAGAGCTGCTGCCAGCCCAGCTGCTGTGAGACCACCTGCCGCAGGACCACCTGCCGCCGGCCCAGCTGCTGCGAATCCAGCTGCTGTAGGCCTCAGTGCTGCCAGCCGAGCTGCTGCCAGACCACCTGCTGCAGGACCACCTGCTGCAGGCCCAGCTGCTGGGAGTCCAGCTGCTGCAGGCCTCAGGGCTGCCAGCCGAGCTGCTGCCAGACCACCTGCTGCAGGACCATCTGCTGCCGCCCCAGCTGTTGCGTGTCCAGCTGCTGCAGGCCCCAGTGCTGCCAGTCTGTGTGCTGCCAGCCCACCTGCTACAGGCCCAGCTGCTGCATCTTCACCTGCTGCAGGCCCCAGTGCTGCCAGCCCAGCTGCTGCCGCACCTGCTGCCTGCCCACCTGCTGCTGCGCGCCGTGCTCTTGCGGTTCTTGCTGCTGAGTGCTCTGCCCTCCCGTCCTGCTCCCCATCAACAGCCATTGCTCATGTGATCCATTTGGCCCTGATCATGAGGGGCCAGGTGAAAAACCCAGGCCCAGCTGAGATCGGCGTTGGCCTCTACATATGCTCTCCCATCCCCTGAGATCATCGTCTCTCTACCAAATGAACACGTGTGGTTTTTAATTCCTGAAATCTCACAACTACCATGAGAATCCTTGTTCTACCTCCTAATTTCCAAGGTGGAGGCATTGCAATATTTTTAATAAATCCAACGTGTCACGCATACAAATGCTGGTGTGCCTGTGTCCTTTCTTTCTCTGCTTGAGCTGTTCTCCTCCATGGCCTGGCTGGCGTGGGACTTCCCTGAAGAATGGGAAGACGGTGGGACAGGGCCGCAGAGGGTCCTGCTCTCCCCCCCCAGGGTCCTGCTCTCCCCCCCCACCCCCCCGCTCGCATCTGCCTAGGGCAGGAGTGGATCTCAGTGCAGCACGGTGCCTGCCCGGAGACGCCCTCAGGAGGTGATAAGGATGGGCTTGGGCAGGGCGTCCCCTTAGCAGGCCTCACACAGGGACACAGGGGAGGACGCAAACGCTAGATGCCTTTGTGGGTGAGGCGTCCTTGTGAGCATCTCGGTGGGACTGCACCCCACCTGCCCTGCAGGCGCTGCACAGGGGACCCCAGCTCAGGTGCACTCACTGTGACCTCTGACCCGGCTCGTGACCCAGTGCACACGCCTGCTTCCTGGGGTCACTTCCCAAATGCTCTGCTTGTGTTCACATCCCAGGGTGACGTTTTCTAGAAGACGCCCAGTCTGTGACACTACAGTGCTCCTAGTATCCTGATTCCGACTCAGGCTAATTGTCTTTATCACACAGATGCCACCAATATTTTATTGTTTCAGCGACTTTGTTTTGCTGCTGTCACAAATGCGCCCGCTACCCACAAACTGAAGGGGTCTGCACACGTGAGCCTGGTTTGTTTCACTTAGGAAGCAAATTGTTTCACTTCTGTTCTCAAATTGCATCCGTGCCCCTAAAGAGGTCTCCACTTTACCTTTCTTTACCACACCGTTGTAGAAACAGACCAGGTCTCTCTGTCCACTGCTTGGCCCTGAGCCTTCGGGCCGTCTTTACAAACTGTGTTGCCTTAGAGATGGGCACGCGCGTATCACAGGGTGTGAGGCTTCCGGTTCTTTGGGGAAGGCAGGCAGCAGGGATGCGCTGGATCGCGTGGACTCGCTGGTGGGGAAGCTCTGAGGGGAGATGAGATCCGAAACGTGGGACCGATGCTGTGAGCTGGGAGGCAGCTGCTCAGGAGGAGAGAACACCCGGGTGGGGGCGCGGAGAAGGGCCGGAGGGGAGAGGACGCAGCCCGCGATCGTCACGACAGCCGCGCTCCGACCTCGTCGGCCGATGTGCGGGACCATCGCGTGGGCAGTTCTTCCTGCATGTGTGTTGGACTCTTGAGCAGCTGTTTTGGAGATAACAGTACGCAACGTATTTTTTCTTTTAAAGAGACAACAAGCAATTAAACAATGAGACAGAATTTCAAAACAAGACAGTGGGAGGTTCACCATGGCTAGTGTATTGGGTGTTACTGTGCTCAAAGTAGTTTCTCAGAGTGCAAGATACACGCATGAAAAATTGATCAAACAGTTGTGAGCACAAACCATTTTATAGTGAGCGAAAGGGAATCAGCAGTGTAACTATTTTTTCTAACATATATCGATAGATACATAGATAGATAGATAGACGGCTATCTTTCATGAAGGAGCGCCGTTCCGTACGGATGCTTATACACGTGTGCGTTACTTTCCCATACTTCCTTCCCTTTGCGTCCATCCCAGCTGTCCTCTCCCCTGGAGCACTTCCCTTTCGGGATATCAGTTGTCGATTTTCAAACTCATTCGCATTTTCACCTCGCGCTCTAGGGAGACAGGACAGTGTTTACGCGTACGAGCCTGACCTGCTTCATGTGTGAGCGTGGTCTCTGTTTGCATCTGCTTTTTATCCATTCTTCAATTCACAGGCATGTGCGGTGCTTCCAAGATTTAGCTACGACAAACTGCATTCCTCTAAACAAGGGTGCACAAAACTGCTGCGGCATGACGTTTTTAATTCTTGCAGGGGGAAAAAACTCAGACGGGAAAGAGCTGGGTCCAGCGGGACCTCTAGTCCTAGTTTTCCTGAGGAATCTCCATACTGAGTCACACGGTGGTTGCGCCACTCCCACCCACCGGGGAGAAGGTTCCTTTGTGCCCACGGCCCCTCCCGGGGCTTCCTGGCTCACCTCTTGACGGCAGCCACTCTTCCTGGGGTGAGACGGAAGCTCAGGGTCACTGTAACTTGCATGTCATGAACGACTAGCGATGTTGGATACTTTTTCCATATGTTAGTTTTCTGCTTGTGTTCTTGCATCTGAGAATGACATATCCATCCCAGATGCCTGCTTTTGGATTGGGTCTCTAAATTTAGGAGTCTGGTTTGTAAAAGTTATTGACATGTCCGAGAGAAGTCCTATCACTGAAGAACAATTGGCTGATGCTGCTCCCAACCTAGGCTCTTTATTTCATTGTGTCGGCGATGACTTTTGTGGTGTCAAAGCTTTTAAATGAGATGAGGTCCCACGGACAAGGACATAGCTCTGCAGCACAAGCACCTGCCTGGCCAGTGTGATGTCCTGAGCTTGATAACCCTCTTACCAGAAAAAACCCATTCGTCCTGTAGGACGAGGTCTCAGTTGTTATTTCTCTGAAGCCTTTCCTGTGCGATCTGGGCTCTGTCCATGAGCTCTCTTCCTACGCCTATACCCTCAAAGTTTCCACCTACTTTCTCTTCCCGTAGACTTAGTGTTTCTGATTTAAGATATAGATCCTTGCTCCATTTGGACTGCACTGTATGGTGAGAGACACGGGTCTAGCTTTAGTCTTTGGCATGTGGAAAGACCATGTTGCGGTGCCATTTATTAAAGAGGCTGTCTGTCTTCCAGTGAACGAGTTGGGCCCCTTTGCCAAAGACTCGGTGGCAGAGTGCGTTTGCAGCTGTGTCCACCCCTCGGGCGATGCTGAGCACTCTGGACTCTCTAGCTGGGTCTGCGTCCTCTAGTCCGTTGCTCTGGTCCTCAGATCTGACTTTTCCCAGTACCACGCTGACTTTATCATAATAATTTTACAGCATAATTTCAAGCCAGGGATTGGGATGCCCCACCTTGCCTTTGTTTCTCAGGGCTGCCTTTGCTCTTCTAGGTCTCCTCTGGGTCCAGATGTAGTCCAGGAATGTGTTCTCCAGTTCTGTGAACTAGGCCAATGGGTTTTTAATTAGGATTGCATTAATCCGTATAACAATGTGGGGAGGATGGACATTTTCTCTACGTTGGCTCTTCCTACCCATGACCGAGGGATATCTCTCCATTTCTGATATCCTCTTTGATCTCATTTTTCAGAGAACTGCAATTTTCAACATATACATTCTTTATTTCCACTGTTAGTTTGATGCCTCTGTATTTCTTTATGTTACTGTGAAGGCTGTGATTTCCTTCATTTCTATCTCAGTTAGTTTGTCTTTGTTTAGAGGAAGCCTGTTGATTTTTGAATGCTGGCTGTGTATCCGGGTAAACTACCAAGTTGGCCTATTCATTCTAGAAGTCTTATGGTGGCATACTGGGGTGTTCTGTGGAGAGTATCATGGCATCTGGGAATAATGATAGCTTAACTTCTCCCCTTTCCTTAATTCTTATATTTGTCTCTCTTGTCTCCCTGCTTTGGCTACCGTTTTCAGAACTACACCGAAGAGAACTGGTGACAGCGGACATCTTTGTCCTGCTCCTGATGTCCCAGCGAAGGCTCTCAGTGTCGATTCATTGAGGGTGATGTTGACTGCTGGCTTCTCATAGATGGTTTGTATCAGACTGAGGGGAAGACCACCTATTCTGATTTTCTCCAGGGTTATTTTGACCATGAATAAGTGTTGGACTTTGTCAAAAGTTTTTTCTGTGTCTATTGAGATGATCTTGTGGTTTTTGTCTTTGGTTTAGCCTGATTTTTTTTTTTTTTCCAGAGCTATGCGTGGAACTCAGGGACACACTCAGTGATCCCAGAGCCATGGACTGAATTCAGGGGATATACTCAGTGAATCCAGAGCTATGGGCTGAACTTGGGGAACATCCTCAGCCATGCATGCATAGCAATGTTTATAGCATGCTATAAACATTAACTATTAACTAGTTAATACTACTTAACTAGTATTAACTAGGTCATACTAGTCAATCCTGGGAGCAGCCTATATGGCCATCAAGACATGACTAAATAAAGAAAACGTGGGAGCTATAGAGAATGGAATGCCACTTGACTGGAAAGATGAAAATTCTGGACATTTGTAGGGATAGGCGTGTACCTAGACAATGTAAGTTGAATGGAATAAATCAGACCCAAGCTTAAATAGCAGGCCGTGTCTCTCTTCTGAGTAAGGCAGAGGACAAACAGCACGTGAAGAAGGGGACAAGGGGCCAGGAGCCTGGGGGAGGGAGAGGGTGGGGCAGAGAAAGCCCGAAGGCTTGGGCTGTGTCCTCAGCTGGCCTGGAGCATCACAGAGGATGAGCGCATTAGACAGATGCCGTGGGCTCCAGCTAAGAGGCTCGGCAACGGTGAGACGGGAAGGAGGGCAGGGGCTTTGAGGTGGAGGGAGGGCTGGGTGGGAGGGGCAGGGCAATGGAGGAGCAGCGTGTGGGCCGCCCCCGCTTCCCTAGGTGAGCGCAGACTTCCTGTCCTGCGGACCAGCAGCAACCACACAGAAACGGAGCTGGAAGGGTAGGTCCAGAACGGCTCACTCTCCTCTGCTCTCCACATGGGCATATCTGCATGATGGGCAGGAAGGTGGGACAGGCAGCCGCGCGGAGGGCTGGGGACCTTCCAGGATTCAGTACGGAGCTCTGAGGGGACTCGCATTCCTCACAGTAGGACACCAGCTGCCAGGTGTTGCAGACTCAGTGTGCATGCATGGACGGGGAGGCGCGTTTAAAAGAGCTTAAGGATAAATGAGCAGGGGAGGTAACTCCGTGGCACAAGTGCCTGCCCGGCGAGTGCAAGGTCGTGAGTGTGAACCCTGGCCCCACAAAGGAAATAAATAAATAAGCAAGGACGGACCAAACACCACAGCAGATTCGAGTTCCTGCAGACAGGTTCAGGGGCCTGCCATACCGGCCCCGCCCTCAGGGGGCGCTGAGCCTGCAGTTGAGACTGGGAGTGGAGGCATTATGTGCCTGTAATCACAGCTCTTGGGAGGCTGTAAACAGGCAGATCAGTACAAGTCCAACCCAGTAGGGATCCTGAACGCCCTGTAGACCCTTCTCTAAAATACAAACCAAAAAATATTAAAGCAGGTTAAAAAAGAAAGAATGAATAAGTGAAGGGTAAGATGAGCTGCTCCAGTGGAAACCCATGACGCCTCCTCCCGCTGGACCCTCACGCGGGTCTCAGCCCTAACAGCCAGCCCAAAAGGAGAGACACCAAGGGAATTCCGAGTCTCCAGCCCACCCTGGGCGGTGCTATGGCACATGCAGAAGAGCACAGTGGGGTCCCATCCACAAACCCAGTTCTTCCCGGGACCCTGGTGGCAAGCTGAGTTTGCACAAGAGCCAAACGAAATCCAGTGGTGAGGGTCGCTGCCACCCCGGGGGAGTGTGGGGCAGCTCGGATCCAGTTCAGGTTGCAAACAGAGGTCTGTGGTTCTCGAGCCTGCCCAGAGCTTGTTCTTCAGCGTCAGGAGAGATCCTCAGGCAGCCTCGCGGCGCTCCAGGGCCCGACCTCCCGCGTAGGTTACCGTGTGCTGTAGAAATAGAGCGAGCGCACCGGAAGTGGCCTTCGGTCCTCTCGTTCTTTAGAGATGACCCAGCCCCAAGCTGCCACATAGGAATGACAATTCAAGAAGGACAGATAAGGACACATGACACACTTACATTTCTGTGCGTCAAAATTTGGATTTATTGAAAAGGAAAGAATATCTCCATATGAGAAAACACAAGCAGGGACAAGAATTTCCAGGAAAGGGACATGACGGTGAACAGATTTGACAACAAATTAAAACTTGTGCTCATTTGGGCGAGAAAGGGAGAGTGAGCAGCTCAAGGGACGAGAGAGCACAGCTGGGGTCGCCAGCCCATCCCAACCAAGTCTCGGGTGTGCTCCGGCACACAGGAGAGGAAGCTGAGCAAGAACAAGAGACGTGGGTGCCAAGGTGCTCGGCAGCGAGAACCCCTGCAGTGCATAGGGTGACAGCAGGCAGTCCTGCTTCAGGAAGGGTGGCAGCAGCGGGAGACGCCCAGCAGGGCTGGCAGCACTGGGGCCTGCAGCAGGTGGACACACACTAGCTGGGGAGGCAGCAGGTGGTCCTGCAGCAGGTGGTCTAGCAGGAGCTGGGCTGGCAGCACTGAGGCCTACAGCAGCTGGACACGCAGCAGCTGGGCCAGCAGCAGGTGGTCCTATAGCAGGTGCTCTGGGAGTAGCTGGGCTGGCAGCACTGAGGCCTACAGCAGCTGGACATGCAGCAGTTGGGCCAGCAGCAGATGGTCCTATAGCAGGTGCTCTGGGAGCAGCTGGGCTGGCAGCACTGAGGCCTACAGCAGCTGGGCTGACAGCAGCCCTCCGGGCCACAGCCCAGCTCAGAGCAGACGGAGCCACAACAGGAGTTGACCATGGTGTCAGCAGCTAGAGGTTCTGGGTGGGTTTGCGAGGTGGACGGTGTGAGAGGTTTGGAAGCCTGGCTGCCCCTGTGTACTTTTATACCCTGCTAAGCAGCTGGGGTCCCTAGAAAAAGCATTCTTCCCTGTTATTGTTTATGTTAATAAACAGACCATTTCCCAGACAGGGAAGTATATGTTCCTGCTAAAACTTTTATGGCAGATAAAAGTTTCCATTTCCTTTTTCTTCTTAATGAACATCTAAGCCTTTGTCTTGCTTGAGTCTCCGTAAAGCCAGGTGTCTCGTGACACTGCGCTCTCGGTGACGCGTCACTGCTCAGGCTCAGCATCACAGCTCACGGTGCTCCCTCGGCTCGTGATGACCGCTGGACACCCCGAGCGCTGCAGGAGAGCCAAGAAAGCTCACGCTGGCCTAGGGAGGCCTTCATGGCCATGGCAAGGCAGGCCTGCGTGAGGCCCACGGACCCCCCGCGTGGGGACGAGGCCCTGGGAACGAGCGCTTTCCACACCATCAATCCTAGCTGCGTCCCCATGTGTGAGGAAACACACAGAGCTCTTGTGCACTGGAGACGTCGGTGGAGAACATGGATGGCTCTTTTCGCTAGAAAAATAAAAGATAAAAAACAAAAGAGAGGTAGGGCTGGGGAGATAGGTCAGCCATCCAAGCGCCCGCCTGGCAAGCACAAGGACCCAGGTTCGGTTTCTGGTACTGCACGCCATTCCGGCCCCAAAATGGGGCGTGGTGGTGCACGCCTGTAATCCTAGCACTGGGGAGGATCACTAAGAGTCTGAGCGACGTAGCAAAGTCTTATACCACATAAATAAGCAGAAGATTTTTAAAAATCAAAAAATAAAGCAGAGACACATATCCTAATTCACAATGAAGAAGGACTACGCCGAAAGGGGACAAACGTGGGCTCCGACTCAGCGTGCGAGTGTGGTCTCCAGGAACGAGGAGACCTTTCCACTCGTCACGTGGTACAGCTGTGCGCAGGATCGGGCAGGCGGACCCAGGCGGCACCTGGGCGCTGTCGCAAAGAGGGAAGCTCCGAGCACGCTGGCTTGAGTTACAGAGCAAGCTGCCCTTGGAGGGACGGGATGCTACCCACTGCGCCTACCCTGCCCTCAAAGCCTAGGGAAGCAGAACTGCTGCCTGAGGGCGGGACACAGCTCACTAATTATCCGCACAGCTGTGAGCCAAGCAGGAGCTGGCGGGCAACTTTGTTACGAAATTGCTTTCCTTTTCCGCTGGCAGCGTCTGGGAAGCGCAGTTTGCAGGGGCAGAAACCTGGACCGCTTGGTAGGACCCTGCGAAGGATGGCCCAGAAGCGCAGGGCTCTGCTTCCGGTACCGCGCACGCTGCTGCACGGTCCTATTTTTACGCACACCTTGGCTATGAACTGCATCTGTAATTACCGCGAGCTACGATTAGGTGAATCACGGTGTTGTTGCAGTAGCATAATGTAAATAAAGACAGCCACGATTGTCCGCTCAAACTGACTGGAAATTTTAACACGTTTAAAATTAAATCCCCTGAATGCAGTCGTGAGGCCAGCGGCCTCTACAGGATTCATGGCATCCTCTGGGAGACTCAGTGCTCTCCGTCTCCCTCCGTTGCCCACCATTCGAGAAATCATGAAGTTGTTCAATCTGCACGCAGTGAAGCAGCTGTCCCAGAATTTTCTCCTGGACTTGAGGCTGACAGAGAATACGTGGGGAGAGAGAGAGAGAGAGAGAGAGAGAGCACTTTGAGGTGACTGATTTGATAAAATCGTAAGGAAAGCTGGAAATCTGACAAATGCTTGTGCTTATGAAGTGGGCCCCGGGCCAGGAGCAATCACAAGATCCATTCGCAATGCCAATGTTGCAGAACTTCTGGTGGTTGAAAAGGATACTCGATTTATTCCTGGATTACAGATGCTTTCTGATGCAGCACCTGGACAACTGAAGACTGTTCATGGAGATGTATTGACATTTAAGATAGAGAAATGATTTCCAGAAAGCCTTGAAAGGCCCTGGGAGGATGGTCCGCCAAATGTACACATTATTGGAAATCTGCCTTTCAGTGTGTCAACGCCACTGATTATCCAGTGGCTTGAAAACATTTCGAATAGAAATGGACCTTTCACTTCCGGCAGAACTCAGATGACTTTGACTTTTCAGAAGGAAGTGGCTGAGGGACTTGTTGCCTCTACAGGAAGCAAGCAGCGCAGTGGCCTTTCTGTTATGGCTCAGTACCTCTGCAGTTTCGAGCATATCTTTACCATTCCAGGTAAAGCTTTTGTCCCCAAACCGGAGAGATGAATTGTTTCACCGTGCCACACTGATACACATGTGCTTCTGTTGAAGGTGGACTGGGTGTGGTGGACTTCACGCCTTTGATACAGCCCAAGATAGAGCAGCCATTCAAGCTGGTGGAAACAGTCACTCAGAATGCATTTCAATTCCGAAGGAAATATTGTCGCCGGGGTCTGAGCATGTTATTCCCTGAAGCTCGGCGCCTAGAAAGCACGGCGAGATTGCTGCGGTTGGCAGACATAGATCCCACTGCACGGCCCACCCCGCTCTCCATTCTGCACTTCAGGAGCCTGTGTGACATATATAGAAAAATGTGTGATGAAGACCCTCAGCTTTTTGGTTATAACTTTAGAGAAGAGCTGAAGCAAAAAAAAAAAAAAAAAAAAAAAAAAAAAAAAAAAAAAAAAAAAAAAGAAAGTTCTCTGTCTGTATCTATCTCAAAATCTCTCTATTACTTGTTATGATGGGTAGACCAACATATACATTTTAACTAGCAGTGGTTAAGAGTTCCCCCTTCTGTGTAGCCTTGCTCGAATTTGTTAGTTTTTGCTTTTTTTTGATACTATCTATTGCAACTGCACAGGGAGGTTACCTCATTATAATTTCCTTTTCTTAAATAATTAAAAGTTGATCTACTATATGACTCAGCAATCTCACTAATATGCAAAGAAAATGAAATCGGTTTGTCAAAGAAATATCTTCATTTCCATGTCTATATCATTAGAACCATGATACAAAATTAAAACTGGTTTTCAATAACAGATGAATGCATAAAGAACAATGTGGTATACATATACAATGAAATACCAGTCATCCAAGAAATGACTGAAATCCTGTCATTTGTGACCATATGGGTGACAAAAGAAGTAGTGAAGCACATGAAATAATCCAGAGACGGATACTTTGTATTATTACTCAGACTTCAAAATTACAATAGTTGATCTCATAGGCATAAAAGCATATTGGTACCTAAGGCTTGAGAGGAGAGTAGGGCTTAGGGATTAGGGAGAAATTGGCCCATGGGTACAGTTTAGCAGACTGGACCAACACGTAGGTGCTGGTGTCCTATTGCACTGTAGGATGGCAGTAGTCACCATTAATACATTGTGTATTTTAGAAGAACTAGAAGGAAATATTTTGAAAGTCTCTTCACAAAGAAACAAAGTTAGATGGCCTGTGAATGTTAATTACTCTGACTTAATCATTATACAAAATGTGCTTCTAAAAATATCACATTACACCTCATAAATCATTATAATTATTGTCAACTAAAATTGAATAAATATTATAGGATATAAACAACAACAACAACAAAAAAAAAATGGGGACAGTTGCGCTTCCTGCAAGGAGAGCTGGTCAGGTGGTCCTCCACAGGTACAGTAGATACTGTGAAGGGAAACGACTTTGTCCAACGGGAAGGAAAAACTGGGATACAGAAAAGGACAAATGAAAGAAGGGAGAGCCGGGCGTGGTGGCGCACGCCTGTAATCCCAACACTCGGGAGGCTGAGGCAGGAGGATGGGTGTGAGTTCGAGACCAGCCTGGGCTACAAAAGTGAGCTCAAGGCCACCCTGAACTGCATAGTGAGACCCTGTCTCAAAAAGACAAAAGAAAAAAAGAAAGAAAGAAGGGAAAAAGCTATGTTTATGTGCGCGGAATGTTCCGGGTCACTGCATCACTGAGTTCTGCTGGTCTTTTGAGAGGAGCACTTCGTGTATATTTTTTTCTTACTTTATTCCTATTATTTTTTGTTATAGCTTCTTTGTTATGGTTTTGCTTTTCCTCTAGACCAATATTGCACATGTCTATCTGGAGCCCTGAGCAACTCATCTGCACACAGCACCATGTGGCACAGCGGCCAGTGGTGAATTCCTATGGCTTTGTTCAGTGAATTTTTTTTTTTTTTTTGGTGGTACCAGGAATCAAACTCAGGACCTTGCTCTTGCCAGGCAAGCACTTATTCCACTGAGCTATCTTCCCATCCACTTGTTCATTGATCTCTAAAACTAATTCTCTATCACTAATTTGTACGCATTTTTAAAAAATTTAAAAATTACATCATGTTACTTTGGAATAGAAATCAAGATCTGAACTCCTCAAAGCTTCTAGATAGATAGGCAGACAGACAGACAGACGTACAGATACAGATGTCGATATAGATTTGTGTGTATTGGTATATGCCCGGGTGTATAGAGTTGAACTGGGCATGAGCCCAGTGCCTTGACACTGAGCTATCATCCCAGCTCTGCTTGTTGTTTTGAGACACGGCCTTTCTGTCTTGTCTCGGCTGGTCTTGAACTCATGATGTCCCCACCTCAGTCTCCCTAAGTGCTAGGCAGAGGCTGCTGGTATGCACCCCCACACCCCACTCAACTTTCTAAGTACGTACTGAACATGTCCTGACGTGATGTGGTATAGGTAACCAGAGCAATATTTTTAAAGTATGGCAAGAGAATTGTCCACCTCTCCTTACTGATAGGTAAACATCATCTTTTTACAAATTGCCCATGTAGATCTTTTTTCAAGCTATAAGAAAACATTCTAATTCATGTGAATTTCAAAAAATCTCTTGTTGTTAGGAAGAGCACACATATGCAGAAAGAATCCAAAGCACACATGTGGGGCTGGCCAAATAGCTCAGCGTATTAAAGCATCTGCAAGCAGGCACAGGGGCTTGGGTTTTGATCACTGGGGCGCCCCGTTATGGTTTATGTCTAGTTGTCCCCTGAAAGTCTCATGCAATCATGAGGCAGGGACTTCACTGATGATCCACTAGGGTTATGTGTTTTAGTACTGAGGAGATTATCAGTCTGAGTACTGCTGGGAATTATAGGTGTAGCCTGAGGTGGATAAGCTGAGGCAGAGAGCCTGGTGGAATTTAAAGAGAGACAGACTAGTGCTGTTGCCCTCTGCTGCCCTGGTTGTTCCCTTGGCTCTGTGACCATTGTTGCTGTTCTGCCACCGTGAACGGCTGCTCTCTGCCCTGTGCCACTCAGCCTTGGAGCCAGCCGAGTATGGACTGAAACCTCCAGTCACTGTGAGCTAAATAAACCTTTCCTTCCTTCATTATGGGCATCGGATATTTGTCCCAGCAACGAGAGAAGAGTAACTAAGACACTCCCTGAGAGGGAAATTGAGAGCGAGTGTGGTGGCGCACGCCTGTAATCCCAGCTCTTGGGAGGCTGTGCACAGGCGGATCACTAGGAGTCCCATCCAGTAGTGAGACCCTGAACGCCCTGTAGACCCTTCCCTAACATCCAAAAGGTAAAGCACCCACGTGTCACCCCGTGACCATCCACCCAGCGAGGTCCGAGCGCCCAAAGCGTGGACCCAGAAGGAGAGTGCAGGAACCATGACCCTGAGTTGGAGGAGTTACTGTTGTTCTTGTTGGTTTTTGGTTTTTTGTTTGTTTGTTTGTTTTCGTTTTTCCGCTCTTTACGCTTTCACCACAGAGTCAAGCATTTCTGAAGAGCACAGCTTAGTTTTGCTTGCTTTAAATTTTGTATAAATCAAGTCTCTGCCTAGGTGACTTGGTATTTTTATTCCTTTGGTTGTCGTTATGGAGGAGCTGGGACTGGCACCCTCTGAGGGGTCCCGATTATGTCCCTTCTTGGTGGTTATAACTGCATTGCTTTCAATACCGAAGTGTTCCTTAGTGCTCTGCGTGTTAAAGGCCTGCTACCCAGATAGGCTGTAGGGGAGGTGTGTACCTTTAAGAGGCGGGGCTTCCTGGGAGGTCCTTCTATCATTGGGCACCTGCGCTGCCATTCTTCTTGGCCCAAAGTTAGAGGCACTGCTTTTCACTCCAGCTGAATTTATCTGTAATCTTGCAGCTCCGCTGTCCGCTGCTCATTCACACACTTTAAACCAGTCAGCGGGACGGAAGCTACAGCTTGCCCTTTGGGCTGCCTTGAAATCCCTCCATGGGCTGAACTGCTATTTTACCTTGCGTTCCCGCCGCACCCAGCGTGGCAGGGCGTGGTCAGAACACAAGGGCTTCTTGGCCAGAACTTAAGGAAAGCGGCTGTGTCCTTGCTCCCACGTGAAACCTTGGGGCTTTGTGTGTGGGACCGGGGTTCGAACTCATGATCTTGCACTCGTCAGGCGGGCACATGTGCCACGCAGTCGTCTCCCAGGCCCACACCTGAAACCTCGGGACCCAGCGTTCCCTGCTGGCTGTTCTGGCCACCTGCTGGCTTTTCTCCAAGCTTTGTAAACTCCTCCCCCAAAGGGTCTTCAAAGGCTTCTAAGTCACACACTCCTTTTTCTGTCCCAAGAAGAGAAAAGGCAGGACGGTACCCGCTGCAGTTCCCGCCCAGGATCTCTCTGGCCCTGTAGCTCCGCAGGCTGCTGTCACCGCAGGTGCACAGGCCGTTCACGCCTGTCCCTGCCCCATTGTCCAGCTAACCATCCTCAGCCACAGCCGCCCTGCCTGGGGCACTCGCCGACCTGCCTGTTCCCTCTGCTCCTCCCCGAGGCCTACAGGGAGTAATGACTGAGCAGGAGTGGGGGTGCTAAGGCGCCTCACCTCCTGCAGAGGGAAACCAAGGCGTCACTCGCACTGGAGACCCCGAGGAGATCACATTGGATAGAACTGGTAACTGCATGCGGCTTAGTCTGCATTTCTCTGAGAATGCCTGCTTGTTACCTTTCACGCAAAAATTCCTCGTTGGTATATGTTTTGGAGCAAGTCCAACTTACTACACATTCCTTAGAGTGGACGACTTGTGGCTCACAGGTCCTTCAGCGCGTAGCCTAGGGTGGGAGCCTTTCTGTACTGTGCCCTCAGGAAGAGGGTGAGTGACATGGTATGGCTTGCTGCGCTGTGGAAAAAAGAATAACAACTCAAGACGACTGCACTAAAACCTGCTGTGCAAATACCAGAAAATAAAGTGGAAGATTCCCCGGGTCAGTGGACAGCTGACCCACCTGAGCCCTGTGTGACGTCGTCCGGAGCCTCGATGTCACTGACTCGGCATCTCAGGAAGCACCGCGCAGGGGGATCTGAACGCAAGTCATTCTCCAGGAAGTGATCCCAGGAAGCACTAGAGGGGGCTGGGAAAACAACGCCTCTAGACACAGGTAGGTACAGATAGGAGGGCTTAGAGCCGGATGTAGATATAGAATTGTGCGTGTCTGTGTGTGCACGTGTGTGTAGAGGTGCACAGCGCATGAGCCCAGTGCCCTTGCACTAAGCAATGATCCCAGCCCTGTTTGCCATTTGGAGACGCCGTCCTTCTGTCTGGCCCAGGCGGGTCTTGAACTCATGATGCCCCACTTCTGTCTCCCAGAGCGCCAGCTGAGAGAGGGAAGTGTGTGCTGCTGAGCTGAGAAGCAGCTGCACAGAGGCGGGGTCTCCTGCGCACAGAGGGACACTCGCCGCGGAAGGCCACCAGCAGCGTCTGCTCCTCCACTCACAGCTGGGCGAGAGCTCTGCTCCCAGGGCTTCCCTGTCGCGCCCACATCTTGATCTTTAACCAGAGAAGCTCCTCAGGCACAGCCAGCGGCTCCTGGGAGAGATGTCCTCCTGTTTTACATTAACTAGTGCAGCGGGAACGGAGGAACCGCACCCCAAATTGCATCCTGCGGTCCCGCCATCCTTCAGAGAGGAGCTACCCTAGAAGCCTTCCGTAAGGCGAACGATGGAAGAGACATAAGTAAGGACAGTTTCTATTTCTATGTCTTAATTTTTGGATTTATTAAAAATGCAGGAATACAAAAAAGAAGGAATACATCCACTGGAAAAAAGATGAGAACAAGTATGTCCGTAAAGGAGACAGATTGCAGAGGAGAATCAAGTGTATGTCCTAGGGAGACAGTAACTTCCAGTGTGGGGACAGTGCATAGGGTTGTCAAAAACTTCTCTCGGTCAGAGATTCTTGCACTGGGCTCTCGTGGTCAGCTCCAGGAGGAAGGACGCCAGGAATGGCTGTGGATGGAGAACAGCCAGGCGCAGCTCAGAGCACTCAGCAGCAAGACACACTGGGGCAGCTGGGGTGGCAGCAGCTGGGCTGGCAGCAGCTGGGCTGGCAGCAGCTTGGCTGGCAGCAGGTGGTCCTCCAGCAGGTAGTCTGGCAGCAGCTGGGCTGGCAGCACTGGGGCCTGCAGCAGGTGGTCTGGCAGCACTGGGGCCTACAGCAGCTGGGCTGGCAGCAGCTTGGCTGGCAACAGGTGGTCCTCCAGCAGGTGGTCTGGCAGCACTGAGGCCTGCAGCAGCTGGATACGCAGCAGCTGGGCCGGCAGCAGGTGGTCCTGCAGCAGGTGGTCTGGCAGCACTGAGGCCTACAGCAGCTGGACACGCAGCAGCTGGGCCCGCAGCAGGTGGTCTGGCAGCACGTGGGCTGGCAGCAGCTGGGCTGGCAGCAGCTCTCCTGGCCACAGCCCTGCTCAGAGCAGACGGAGCCACAATAGGAGTTAACCATGGTGTTGGCGGCTGGAGGTTCTGGTGGGTCTGCGAGGTGGTGGATGTGAGAGGTTTGGAAGCCTGGCTGCCCCTGTGCCCTTTTATACCACGCTGAGTGGCTGCCATCATTCCTGGAAGCCCTCTGTCCTTGTTATTGTTTGTGTTAATAAACAAGCAATTATCTGATTAGGTGGGTATATTTTCCTGAGGAAATGTTCCTGGTGGATGCAGCCCGTCAGTTTCTTTTCCTCAAGTGTTAGGACTCATGCGTCTCTCTTCCTGGTCCTCGTCCTAAATCTCTTCCTTTTGCTAGAATCAAATCTCGTTGGGTTTGCATGGCCCAGGGGGAGCCGGCTGGGGCGTCACACTTGTCCCGAGGTGGAGGGGCCTCCTCCTCCTCCCCGCTGTAATGTGCAGGGAGCCCTCCCTTGGAGACTTCACGTCTGCGTGTTCTCTCTTCATCGTTCAGGTGGTTCCACTGCTTAGCTTTCCTTTTTCCACAAATCACACTTCAGAGCCAATGAGGACAAGTGCCGAGGAAGGGAGACAGAGCGCAGAGGTTGAGGCCCGGGGTGTGCACGTGCTCACGCCAAGGATGTGCTGGGCAGCGATGGGGCCAACCCGTCCCACCATTGCACGTGGTTTCGGTAACAGGGGCGCGTGCCAGCCCATCATGGCTCACTCCCCTCTGGGGAAGGATCGGGCGGCACAAGCGGTGGTGGCGGTGGCGGCACAGTGACACCCTTCCGTGGCTTCCTCAGCTAGCTGCGTCACGTGGTCACGGGCCTCAGCGGGACTTCGTCTATCACACTCGTGTATCTCAGCAAGCCCTCGTTTCCCCGCTCTTAGTCACAGCTATCTGGCTTAAAGCTGGGGAAGGACGAAGACTGACTCCACACCCTGAGCAGCAAGATTGTCCCTGGATTTGCTGAGCAAGAGAGAGAAAAATGGAGGCACAGAAGAAAAGATGTTTTTTGTCTTTGGGAGGGTTTGCGGGGTGAGTCTAGAGAGGTTAAGCACCCCTCCCTCCACTGCTGCAACTATTTCCGTTAATGCCAGGGTGTAGCTGTCACAGCCTGCAACCTGGTGGCTTTCACAGCTGGCCCACGTGGGCTCACACGGGCTCATCCCTGATCACCCCAGCTCACCCGGGCTCCCTTGGACTCCCTTGGGCTCAC
>PVJA010042196.1:0-17436 GCA_004027025.1 Myocastor coypus | reverse complement strand
TTTTTTTGTTTTTTTTTTTTTTTTTTTTTTTTTTTTTTTTTTTTTGTCTTTTTGAGACAGAGTCTCGATGTGCAGTTCAGGCCGGCCTTGAGCTCACTTTTGTAGCCCAGGCTGGTCTCGAACTCACACCAATCCTCCTGCCTCAGCCTCCCAAGTGCTGGGATTACAGGCGTGTGCCACCACGCCCGGCTGGAACTGAACTGTTTTCTAAAGCAGAGCTTGAGGCTCAGCTAGGACAGAGACTAGAGGAAAGAGACATAGGACACAACAGAATGCGACAGAGCAGGGAAAAGGCCCAAACCAGGTGGGAGGAAATGCTCTGCTCTCTGACAGTAGGAGGACGCAGGGAGGCTGCCCTGCGTGGATAGTGGGGTGAATACAGACGCAACCAGGAAAGAGACTCAGGGTTTCTATCAGGGAGAGCGAGTAGTTGGATCTGAGAGGCCACAGGTGTCATTCTCCAGGAGCCAGCAGATGCACAGATGGCATCCAAAGGTTGAAAGTGTGTGGGCACCAGGGCACAGTGCAGTCCCAGGTGGCAGTACCAGGTGGCAAGAGTCCCAGGCAGGACACAGCCAGACCGGAGAATGGGAGGTTCCACCCATGTGGACCCGGCTTTCTATCTATTTTCTGCTGCTACAACAGTATACCAGAGGCTGAAGTGAGTTGACAAACAGAACAGTTCTAGAAATCAGTACAACCCAGAGCAGGGGCTGTGTCTGGTCGGGCCTTCTTATCTCACCCTAGAATGACAGAAGGCATCTCCTGGTGACAGAGTGCTAGAAGACATTGAATTCACTTTGGTAGAAATCCACTGGGGATAATTCCCTTTGTCGATAAAGACATTAGTTTATACAATTGGTGTCCTTATCAGACTCTTGCTGTGTCACCTCTTAATTCTGTTGTACTGGGAATTATATCTCTAGCAGGGCAGCTTTGGGGGGTGCTCAAACCACACAAGCCCTGCTCCTTGAGTTTTCACTGGGGAGATGAGAGGAGGAGCCAGCCAAGGAGCAGAATCTTCATTCTTAGGACAGGCCCAAGTGCAGAGCAGGGGAGGGACACTAATATTCAGACCACAGCAGAACCTCAGTGAACTAAGACAGAACCTAAGATTTATGTGCCTGGGACATAGGAAATGAAGGATTTCTCTCTCTTTTTTTTTTTTTTTTTTTTTGCTGGCTCAGGCTGCCTTAAGTACCCATTGGGTAAGGCTTGTGGAGCTGGGGATCAAACCCCAGTCTCCTGCACCTGTCCCAGGGGCAGGGCTGGTAGGCATACTAAGGAATGGGGACTGAACCTGGTCCCTGAGTCTGCCTAAGTGGACACTTTAATCCACTGAGCTATTTCCAAAGCCTTGGAAGTAATTCTTGGGCACCTATTTGGGGTTTTGTACATTCCTATGAGGCCAGACAGAGGTGTCTGCCTTGGAAATTCTTCACAAGGACTTCACAAGGCATGATTCAGTCAATGTAGACAATGGTAGCATTAGCAACAAGGTGCACTGACCCTTGGGGGCCAGGCACTGGGTCAGACACTGGGAACACAAGGACAACAGAAAGCAGTGGTCACCAGGTGCCATCCTAAGCACACCACACGGGCTCCTGCAGTCTGTCCTTACCAGAACCTTGTGGGCAGGTGGGATTAACATCCCATGTGGTGGAGAGTTAAATAACTTGCTTGGATCCAGGCTTCCACAAGGAAATGCTGCCAGGACTCAGAATGGTTCCAGAGACTAACCTCAGTCAGTGATTTTACGGGCTTTGAAATTGCTGTTCCCTTTGTCACATTTTCCCATTCCAAACTAGAGCTTCCATTGCAAGGTCAGTGAGGCAAGTTGATGGTTTGATCCATATTTGAAAGTCTAATCTACACTTCTATTTGTAGCAGATATAAAAATCACCAGGGAGACGGTTTTCCTCTCTCAACTCTACTCAAAAGTGTCAATGAAAGAGCTGGGAAGGAGAGAGTGATGGGGGGCCGAGGAAGAGGGAGAGTGGACATGGGATGGTGGCCCCTGGGAAGCAGGGAAAGAACACTGGTCCTGCAGAAATGGTGACTTCCTTGTTTTCTTCTCTAATTTGCTTACGAGCTGCAAGCCAGACCTCCACACTGGGGACCCTGGAGTGCAATCTCTTGAGCTTGCCCGCTCCCTGCCCCTTCTCTTGCAAAAGCAACATTTGGAATCCGTTGCACTTTCACCAACCAAAAATCATGACTTAAGGGAACGATGTACATGGCACAAACTGCTGTATAAAAGAACCGATTGGCTCAGTAAGTGCTCGGACCAGCATAAGAAGTAACCCAGCATGGTCTTCCGTGACACATCATGGGCACTTGGCCTCTCTTATGTCTGTCTTTGAATCTATTCATTTGTTTAAGCAGAGGCTTATTGAATATGGGACAGTCATTTCCTGAGGACCCATGAAGACCTAGAAGAGTGACCTGACTGCTGCTCCAAGGCCAGTGAAAGCCAGAGTCTTGAACAAGTCATATAGAGAGTGATGGAGCGAGAGAGTGGAGCTGAACTCCACCCCTCCAGGCCTGCAGGGCTTTACCATGCTCATCCTGCACACGGGACGGCCCCCTGGGGCCCATGGATGGCGTGGTGGCGGAGGAGATCAGAAGTTGGAGCCATTAAGAGATTGTGGGATGCACACCAGCAACCCCAGCGCTCAAGAGGGGTTAAGGCAGGAGACGGGAGGCAGGAGGATCTCTGTGAATACCGCGAGGGCCAGCAACCTTGGGCAAGTCTCCATAACCACAGACAGCATGAGCTGCTCAGGGTTTGGAGAGATGCAAGTTTCTGCTCTTCCAGCAGGGGGCACCAACTCCCGAGAGTGGGCATTCAAATAAGGGGGAGAGGCCTTCGGTTGCTTCAGAAGAAACCCTGGGAAAGTAGTTTTATTACTATTATTATTCTTTTGAAATATAGAGGTTCAAAATGGTAATTTGCTATCAAAGTAAATAAGACTTTATTTTGCAGTTACCTACTGCTGAAGGCAGAGCACAGGAGCTATAATGAACATTGAACATGAAATTTTAACAAAGAATTTAGCTAAATCAGAGCAGAATATATATATATATATATATATATATATATATATATATATATATGTGTGTGTGTGTGTGTGTGTGTGTGTGTGTGTGTATACATATATATGTATATATAAATACATACATATAAAGTATATACTTAAAATTTCAGCCTCATTAATAAAAAGAGACATATGTGTACACAAAGTAAAATTATTTCATTCACCAAACTATCAGAATTTTTAAAAATATATATAATTTCTTACTAGTTACGCTCCCTCCCCCCTTTATTTTGAGACTGGGCCTCACTAATGCAGTTCAGGCTAGCGTTGAACTCATGACATTTCTCCTGGTTCAGCCTCTTGTGTTCCAGGATTACAGACAGCTCCGCTCATGCCTGGCATTCCTGAGTGGTCTTGAAAAAAAATTTTTTGTACCTTGTTTGTAGTATCAACTCGCTTAATCCTAATAATACTGTTAAAAGTCTTAATTATTGAGCCTGCCATGCCGGCTCCACCCTTGAGGCTCACTGAGAGTGACTGAGACTAGGCGTGATGGTATGCAACTGTGATCCCAGCACTTGGGAGGCCAAAAACAGGAGGATCGCTATGAGTCAGATCTGTGTAGTGAGACCTTGTAGATCCTGTACTAAATACGTTTTTAAAAGTTCTAGATTTGACCCAGAGCCCAGGCCTGGTGTGTGAGTGCCCAGTCCTCATTCAATCCAGAACCTAGGCCCAACATGTCCAATGTGAGCCCTGTGGCAGAACTCCCTGCAGAAAGGCTAGAGGCAAGACCCACCCAGCTGATCCAGGACAAGGATATCTTGCCAGAGTGGCACAGCAGGTTCATCTCCAAGGACTACAGCAGGAAGAAATGGAGCACAGAAGCCAGACCCAAGCCACACCCACCTGGATGAGTTTCAACTTGGTAGATCCAGATCTAGTGCTAAGGTAAGAACTCTATCAAAGCTCTACACCAAAGGTCAGAAGGCAGGGCTACACAATATAACAAAGAGAAGGCACAAACTGCATCCTCAGGCCCGAGCACATCCAGAACAAATGCAGGAGACAATAGCATAGATGAGATTGGAAATCACACACCTGAAATCTCTGAAATAATAGCATCTGAAGTAAAGAAACAACTATAGAAAGGCATACAGGAAATCAGATCAGAAATAATTTCTGAAGTAAAAAAAAGAAACGATAACTATAATGAAAGAAGTACTAAGTGCTTCCAAAGAAGACATTGATAAAAAAAAATAGAGGAGAATAGAAAAATGATGGAATCCTTGAATGAGCAATATAAGAAAGTAGGAGAATGCATGAAGCAGATTCAAAGTGCTATACAGGAACTTAAAACCTCAACCACAAGCTGGCAATACTGTTTGAACGAAAGTGAAAATAGACTTGCAGACCTTGAAGACACCATTGCAGGTAGTGAAGAGGTAATAAAAGATCTCTTAAAAACAACTAGGATGCGGACAAAAATAATTCAGCATCAGCAAGATGATGCAAAGATGAACAACGTGAGACTAATAGGCATCACTGAAAAAGGAGTCTACAAATGATATAAAAAGAATATGCATAGAAGTAATAGCAGAAAACTTCCCAAATCTGTGGAAACAATCTGACATTCAGTAACTAAAGCATATAGAACTCCAAATAACATCAACCCAATTAAAACTGCATCCAGATGCATCCAGACATAAAATAGTCAAGATCCCAGAAACTCAGCACAGGAACAGTATACTAAAAATCACTAGAGAAAAGAAATAAATCACATTTAACGGAAAACCCATTAGAATAACAACAGATTTCTCTTCACAAATCATCAAGTCAAGAAGAGAATGAAGCAAAGTACTTCAAGTCTGGCAAGAAAACAAATTCTAGCCCAGATGGCTATACCCTGCAAAACTCTCTTTCAAGTTCAATGGACAAGTGAAATACTTTCAGGATAAAGAACAACTAAAGAATTTCATGGTGACAAACTCAACCCTAAGTAGACTACTAAAAGATATTCTAGTGAGGGATCAAAATGATCACAACTCCATGAATAAGGATGGAAAGAACCCAGAAAATAAGACAAACAAACACAGGAGAAAAAAAAGAGATATAAAAAAAAGTTTTTCAATTATTCTTTTGTATACAGCAGCAAAATATTTCCATCAGCATAATCTACAAATGGACTTCTGCACGATATGGGTCATGAATGTAGCTGGATCTACAGGTTGGATAACAAGAAAATAGGAGTATCTCAGTCCCACAAGTGACACCTGGCCACCAGTAAGCATTATGGACAATATGTCCACAAAATCCCAAAACTTTGTGTGATATCCTATCCCCAAACCGTAAGAAGTGCTGACTATATATTTCCCATTCAAGTCTTTATGTTATGTTTTATTCTTAATAACTATTTACTGTTCTGAAAATTTTTCTTAGTTGAATGATTTTGAAATATTTAATTTTGAATTGATTCATGTTTAATTTTATGAATATTTAATCTCAATTTTTGTTTTAAGATTTATACTGTATCTTTGACTCACAATCTACTTATAAAACATGATATGATAGCTTTCCCTAGTATTAGAAACTTTAAAAAGCATATTTCCATTTCCATTGATTTTATATTACTTCTTCTTTGTCTTTTACATGCATGCAACAGGTCTCTTTTTCTTTCAGTCCTTTGAATTAATTAGTCTAATTTCTTACACACTTGGTATTTTTCTTTTCTAATGTGGAATAAGATGCTATCTAATTTTGTTCTTCCATAGCTAATTATACATATATATATATATATATATATATATATATATATATATATGCTCTAATGATTATTTTCCTTTAAGATTAGCTTTGGACAACTGCATTTTTGTGTATCTTGGTATGATTTTATTCAAATTTCTTGTACAAAAGCTTCATTTTTTTGGAAATGTGCTATAGTTTTAACTAAACTCAGAAATTTCAAATCTTTAAATATTTATTGCCCACCCCTTTCTACTTTGAGAATTCTAATTATATGAATATAAGTTTCTTGATTTGGGCACAGAGTAAAGTATTATGTGACTGATCTATAAATGCTTTCTACTTCATTTTTATTTTACACAATTTTTATTGTTATATTCGAGTTTGTAAATGATTTATTTATAATGTGCATTCTATTATTAATCTCATGCCATGTATTCATTTCAGGACTATTTTTCTAAAATTTACTCTGTCTACATCTTACATCACATTTTAATACATTATATAACTATTAATTTCAAAAAAGTTAATGGAAAAATAAAAATAAAAAAGTTCTAATTATTGATCCCATTTTATAAATGAAGAAACAATCTCTGAGAGATTGAGCAACGTAAGAGTACGCACAGTCAACTTGAATATACGTGTTGACCTCCACTCTACCCTGAGAAGTTACTAAAAGTTAAACAGTCCTTTGTTGTCTGGATCTGTCCTGCGCATTGTATGATGCTAGCCACATCTCGATCTCCTGTCTCCAGCCACTAGATGCTTATGGCAGCCAAAACCCCTGTGGCTATTGCCAAATGTTTTCTGGAGGACAAACTCATCCTAGTTGAAAACCATTGGACTATGGAGTATCTAGATGTATGGAAGCGAGCCAGTGAGATAGCTCAGCAGACTAAGTGCCTGCTTTGGCAAGTGCAGCAATCAGGATTTGATTCCTGGTCCTGCATGCTATGCCAGCCCTGCCCCTGGGGTCCACTGAATCAGTGACAGAGTTTGTGTGTGGTGGTGCACGCCTATAATCCCAGTGCTTGGGAGGCTGAAAATAGGAGGATGACCACAAGTCTGATCTGCGTAATGAGACCCTGTACCAAATATGCAGAATGAAAAAAATTGCATGGAATCATGATATCATTACAGCAGAGTGCTGTCTGATGCAACACACTGGTAGAAGCTGCAGCTCTGCATTCCCACGGAGCTTGTCTACTGCAGGACGTAGAGTTGGGAAGAGCTGGCTGCCCCCACCAGCCTTTGGTCTTGGGCACCACGTAGCAGAAATGAGAAGGGAATTAATAACTAGAGGATGAAATCTATCTAGGGAGTGGATTGGCTCCTGGTTCATCTTGACAAAGGATACAAAGAACTCCGGCAGAGAGATATTTGGGGGAAGGGGCGATTCAACAGAATACCTGATGCAAATGTCAGAAAAATCATATTTTGGAGCTAAGTTCCTAAAACAATTGCTAGGAAATTAAAGAGAAGGTATACTCCTGAACCATGGGCAGGAGGATAGAGCCTCATAAATAGGGGACTTATTATGTGTAACATGCATGCTTTATTTGAACTACAGAAAGGATTTGTAATGTGTGAACCTATCAAAACTGCAGTGACAGAGACATGCTTCTCTGCTGGTGAAAGACTACATAGGTCTGGGGGTGTGGCTTGAAGCCAGCCTGGTGCTTAACATGCACAAAGCTTTGGCACTGATCACCAGCACCAGTGTTATGGCTTATGTCTAGCTGTCCCCCTAAAGCCTCATGCAGTCATGGGGTAGCTTCTAGACTTTGTGATTAATTCATGATCCAGTGTTAGGAATATGGGTGTGAGTGCTGCTGGGATTATGGGTGCGAGTGCTACCCGCTGCCTGGAGCAGGTAACCTGAATGCAACATGAGAGGCGAACTTGCTCTGTTGCTATTGTTGTGGCTGCTCCTCCCTTTTGCTCTTGCTGTCTCCCTGTTTCTGCTGTGTGCCACTCTGCCTTGGAGCCAAATGAGTATGGACCAAACCTCCACTAACTGTGAGCTAAATAAACCTTTCCTTCCTTAATTTTGAGTGTTCAGTATTCTGTCCCAGAAACAAGAGCAGAGTAACCAAGATAACCATAACCATTATATATATATCATGCTGAAAAAATGGTGTGACAAGTTTTATCAAAAAAACTTAAAATATTCATGATCTCTAGGACTGTACCCATAGGAAAAGCTAGAAATATAGGTCAAATTTTACATTAAAAATCGCATGGCATGTTATTTGTAATAGCAAAAAATCACTAACAAATATCGAGGCATCAGGGGCTGGCCCAACAAAGGCATGCCTGTATGTGAAAACCTTTAAATGTGCTTATGAAAAACTTTAATTATGTGGAGACACAATTGCAAAATGTTAAGTAGTTAAAAAGAAAAGCTTACATGCCTTATCCTAACTATATAAAACATAGAAATGCAAAGAAAAAAGACTGAAAAGAAATATACTAACATACTTATACTTGCTATCTCTAGAATTGAGGTAAATCCTTGTTTGTCTAGGTTTTTCTCAACTTTCTAATTTCTAAAACTAGCTAATATGCTAGAATATGATAGAATACTATTAATATGACTTTAATTGATTCTCTTACTTAAAATAAATGGAGGGAAGGCCGGCCAAATAGCTCAGTGGATTAAAGCACCTGCAAGCAGTCTCAGGGACCCAGGGTTCAATCCTCAGGCTTGCCCTGCCAGTCCCGTCCCCGCCTCCACCCCTGCCCCTGGAGTGCAATTCAGATGGCAATTGAGACTGGGTGTGGAGGTGTGTGCCTGTAATCCTAGCTCTTCAGAGTCTGTAAATAGGCAGATCACTACGAATCTGATCTAGGAGCGAGACCCTGAACACCCTGTAGACTCGTCCTTTAAAATTAACTAACTAACTAACTAACTAACTAACTAACTAACTAAATAAATAAATAAATAAATAAAATGGAGAACCAGGATGCAGTTCCGTGGCAGAACATTTGCCGTCAATGCTCAAGGCCCTGGAATTCAGTTCCTAGCACTATACAATTAATTAATTGATCAATCAATTAAAGGAGATAACCACGGAGTACAAAATTACGTGCTTCAGCACAAGCCTTGCCCGGGGCAGCTAAGGCCTACAAGGTAGGCAGTGATGGCTGCTGTTGCTCACTGCAAGTCCTTCCTGGAACTAACAGGTAGGTTTCCCAAGTTCACAGTCAACTAGAGACTTCAGGTGCAATGGAAGAGTAAGGTAGGGTTTCACTTGTGTAGTATATTTTGTTCACCAAGGGACATGCATTCAGTTTTGTCTATAGTCTATTAGAGGCAGTGACTTTTGATGTCACTGTCATGTGTCTGAGTTTATGGAGCTGGTCCACAGGCTTCCACGATTCAGTTCAGGTAGGGGACAGCAGAAGGATGGCACTTTATACTGGTTTGGTCCAACCAGTTAAATTTGACATAAGCACAGAAAAAAAAAAAAAAAAAAAAGTGTATTTGAGGGTCATTTTTATATTTAAAAAATATTCCTAACAGAATTTAGCTTTTCACCCAAATGCCAAATCAAAATATTCTGTTACTCCCTAATAGTACAGGATAGAAGAGAGATTCTCAAACTGTAGAGCCACTGAGCATTACAAGGAGTTTGATGCAAATAATCCAGGGCAGACAGGCACCTGCATTTTTCAGTAAATATGGTACAGCAAGTTGTTTTTAATGCTTGTGAGACCAATCTGTGACCTCTTATATTCGTTAGTTTTCTGTTACTGTGACAAAATGCAGTCATAATAAACTTTAAAGGTTCATTTTGGCTCAGTTTCAGTGATCCCAGCCCGAGGTCTCCTTGGCCCTGTCACTTTGGGCCATAATGACACGTAATGTCATGGAAGGAGATTTGTTTACCTCGTGGGGGCTGGGAAGTGAAGGGAGTGGGGAGGGGGGCTGCAGGCCCAGTATGCTCTTCAAGGACATTTGCATCCCCAGTGATAAGCAAGAGTGAAATAAGAACAAGCCCAAGGGTGGGGAATAAATCTCACCCAAGCTGAAAATTATTGTTATTAATTAATCACAGCTTCACCTAACTAGCTTCCTTTCATTTATAAATATTTAAGCTTTTGGCAAATAGTTGGTGGTTTAAAAATGGGAAATTGAAGAAATAGCTGCCATTTTCACATCTGGAACTTCAATAAAATGGCAGTAAGTGAATCTTTGTTAAATTACACGTCCAGAGGAAGAAAGAAAGCAAGAGAAAAGATGACACCGGAAGAGAGGTGTGAACAAAGCCTTGGGAGTCGTGAAGTGGGCAGATCAGCTGTAAACGCCAGGTGAGAGAGGGGCGTTTTAGCGGCAAGGGAGGCCCATAGGTTTTAGCGGCAGCAGAGACAGCAGCGGCGACGCAGAAAAGAAGCACAGATGCGGAGAACCTTGATGAACTCAGAAGGCACAGAGAGGACGAAGGGCAGGGAGGTGGGCAGGTCCTCTGACCTAAGACCGGCAGCCTGAGACTCTATGGGCTTTTGCTAGGGGCAGGGCTTGAGGGGCAGGTTCAGTGACACTCAGGGCAGGGTGCCAGGCCTTGATCTGAGGCTCCCTTGTGTGGGCGGGAAAGGAAAAAAGAAGGGGTATGGAGGGCTGCAGTGGGGAAGGAGGAGGAAATGGTCATTGGGAAGACTGGCTGTTGTTCTGGGGATTCAGCCACGCTGGATCCAGGCCATGATGATTTAGCAGTCTGTACCGGGGCCATAACCTATCAGAGGCCCTTGAGAGAAGCCTGTGTGCTCCAGTGAGCCTCAGAGAGGCCCAGAGATCAGAAAAACCAGGAGCTTAGGGATAAAGAGCAGGCATGAAAACAAACCCTGAGTCCCTGTCTGAAAAAGGTACAATCAGACTGCGAGTTCCTTCCTCTGCTCCACCAGTGAAAAGAACATTTTTGCTTTGGCCTCTGACCAAGAAGCTCCAAATTCAGAGATAGCAGACCAGTGAAAGGCAGGTATGCCTGTTACCAGAGTGTTGTCACCCCGCCCCAGCGTGCCCTTCTTTGCTCTCATTGCAGGGCAGGAGGCCCCTGAATATTTCTTCTTTGACAAAAGCCTTAATGTCAGGACCTGGCCACACATCAATGGACTCAAGGGCTAGAAAATGGAGATTAAGGGGAAATTCTGATGTTTAAAGTTGGGGTCCACGGAGTCCTTCCTTCTCAGCTCTCTGAACACCAGGATCCAGAACCGTGCCCCATGTCAGTGTCAACAAGCTTCACCTGGGTTCCAGGGGGCAGTGCCCAGCCTTGCCCCAGGATGCCCGCTCTGCTGTCCTTCCCAAGGCCTCCCTCCAGGTCTGAGGGCTAAGGACTTATTTCTGTCTTGTCCCTCTCCCTCACCAAGCCTCTGAAGCAGCCCTCAGAGCAATCTGGAAGCCTTTTGATCAGCTGTCATTGTCCCCAGAGAGCAGACATGTCTCCTCGACCTGCATCTTCAGGCTCTCTGCTCTGACTGTCTTCTCGGAAATCTTAGCCCGCAAATCTTTGGCTCTGCAGCATGCGACTAGTAGTCCTTGCAGGCTACTTGCTACCTTGTAGGATTACTGCGAAGATCACGTGAGATAGTGAATATGAAAGCATGCTAGCAAATGTAAATGTTATCTTGTCATGCAGCTTTAGGACACTGCAGATTTACTAAGTGACAATTAGTTACAGAGGAAGTGATAGTTCAGTTTTAATACTAAAGCCCTGAGGCCTTCACAGTTAACATTTAGTTTGCTGATGTTAAAAATTTTTTTATTAGCAATGAATACGTCTTACAAAATGTAAAATTTTAATCAGATTCCCTGCCATGTCATTGGTTTGTTTTTTACTTCAGCATTTCTTTGCGGGGCTGGGGTTCGAACTCACAACCTTGCACTTGCCAGGCAGACAGGATTTTCTTTATTCTTAGATTTTTACTTATTTATTTGGTACAGGCTCTCAGTCCACATCTTGGACGTGTAGTGATCCTTCTGTTACCAGCCTCCCCAGCGCTGAGATTGCAGGCTTGAGCCACCACATCCAGTTTTCGTGGCTGGCACAGCAAGCCTAGGGTTCTGGGGCCAGGCCAGCATGTGGTACTGGGGATTGAACCAAGGTCCTTGCACTTGCCAGTCAGGTGCTTAGCTGTGGGCCTATCTCCCTGGCCCCTGGCTTCAATTTTTCAATCCTCCAATCTCAGTTGCTTGGATAGCTGAGACTACAAACCTGAACTTGGCTTGTTTTTCTTTCTTTCTTGGCTTGTTTTTCACTTCAAATATATGTTGTTTATTTATTATGAAGTTTATTATGCAAAAATGAGGCTGTGATGATGAGCGCAATCACTTTATTTATTTGTATAGGACAGGGTCTACAGGGTCTCACTACATAGATCAGACTCCTAGTGATTGTCCTGTTTTCAGCTTCCTGAGTGCTGCGATTACAGGCACGCGCCACCACACCCAGTCTCAGTCGCTGTCTCAGTGGGCCCCAGAGGCGGGGCTGGCATGGCACCCCAGGGATCAAACCCAGCTTCTGGGCTTTGCCTAAGCAGGCGCTTTAGCCTGTTGAGCTATCTGACCCCATAATCACTTTAAATGAGAGGTGATGGATAGCAGATTGAAGCTTATGCAAGGCAATTTATTTCTGTGATTGGTTCTGAGGGCAAAACAGTGACAAACTAGTAAGCCGAAGGAAAAGACGCTACAAAACACAAGTGCTTAAGAAAGAGTTGCCATTAATCTACCAGTGTTCTTTCATTAGCTGCTCTCGAAGCTCTAAAGGGGAACAGAAATATCTTCTGAATCTCTCAAAGTTGAATCATCAGCAGAATCTAATAACTGCTATCATTCCCTAATTGGTTTATATTCTTTGCAGAGAGAATAAGCGGGTTGCTCAGATAGTAAGGTATGATCAAACTATACAGAGAATACTTAAATTTTAAAGAATGTAACACAGTGAAAGACACATTGCCATTAATCCTTCTCAATACTCCCTCATAACAAAAAAACTGCTCTCTCAGTCAGTAGACTTCAGTTTCTTAGCTGTCCAGGTAACAGTTCCTGTTCCAGTTCCAGATGCTTCTTTTTCTTAGCAATGGCTGGTCACTGAGATGCATAACTGGTCACTGTGATACACACTGCATAAGCCAGTCCCCAGCTGACAAGCCATTCTGACTCTATGTCCCGCTTGCTTATCTCATACAAGCTCTAGACCACCAGAGATCAGGGCCTGTTATTCTGGGAATGATCCCAATCAGCTCCCATCAATGTAAGTAAGTCTGCCTTCAAATCCTGGGTGTTATTTCGATGTTACTGTTTGCTGTTCTGCCTGACGTGTCAGCCAGGAAGACCGACCATGCTGACTGCATTGGTCACTAGTCATGGCCCTCATGGATGGAACAGGAACCTGCCAGGTCCCAACAGGAAAGTGCAACCTCGAGATTTCTCAAGTCTCTTCTGAGATTTGCTGGAGGATTCTTGGCTCCCTGCTTAAAGAGCTCACACTGGACCCCAAAGGGTAGAGGATGCAATCTGTCTGTCTGTCTGTCTGTCTGTCTGTGTCTATCTGCCTTCCTGCCTGCTTGATTCTGATTAGACCCCTGGGGACACTCCAGTTTGTCTGCCTATCAGTCTTAGTTTAAGCAAAAGAACTTTATTAACTCTCATTAGGGCCATAGCCAGGGGAAGGGGGATTGGCACATTTAACCTTTGAGTGCCTGCTGAATGGTTATATAAGTAAGTGGAATGGACAGTATACACAACAAGCTCCTCTGTCCATGCACCAAGACTGGGAAGCACTGTTCACAGTGGCTGATTGACCCTCACCTGCAGTTCCGTGACAAACAGCACATGGTGTAATGGAGGCCCCACATCCTCTGTAGCTAAGTCTCCTCCAAGCCAGGTGGGCATCTGAATGGTCTCTCTTTGAGGGTCACCCACCTTCGTCTGTTGCACCATGGTCCAAGGATACCAAACACACAGGTAGGAAGTTAGAGCTGGGAATTAATTAGTCAAACCCCACGGTCCCTGACTGCAGAAAAAAAAAGGCTTTTACAAAGTTAAAAATGAAGCCAAATCGCTTCTTCCATCTCAAAGAAAATAAAGGAAAAAGAGGCGCATTTCTCCTGAGCGATCTGCCTTGGCACCCTCATCAGCCACCAGGAGCTGCTGCCACACCAGCAGCTTCACTCCTTGATCCTGGTCTATGGGCTGCCAGCCAGTTTAACTTGCTCCAGTTGGCCACTGCCTCAACTTGGCCACACAGGCCTCCCTCTAGGGCTTTCTACTCCCTGTCTGGATGGTGTTATCTACCACCCACCCAAGACGACTGTCAGCAGTTCCTTCTGAGTTCTACATGTTCATTGAGGAAAATTGGACTATCGGCTCTGATGAAATTCTGAGGCTATTCCAAAGGTCACCTTGCCTAGAACCAACCCAATCAAGTGCTTCTCGAAAACATTTAAATGGGGAAAGGGGGCAAAAAACTCATCAACTACTGTTACCCAGAAACCTAATTTTTAAAAAACCACTTGATGTTTATAAGAAAATCCAATCTGATAGATAAACACACCCTCTGGCTATGAGTTAGAAGGACTATAGTCAGATAGACAGATAGACAGACAGACAGACAGACAGGCAGACAGACCAGTGAGATAGCTAAGCAGACCAACCCCCTGCTTTAGCAAGCATAGGGGCCAGAGTTTGATTCCTGGTACCCCATGCCATGCCGGCCATGCCGGCCATGCCCCCAGGTGTACTGAGCCAGACACTGAATCCAGGCATGATGGCATGTGCCTGTAATCCCAGGATAGGGGAGGCTGAAAACAGGAGGATCATTACAAGTCTGAACTGCATAGTAAGACCCTGTACAAAAAAAGAAAGAAAAAGAAAGAAAGGAAAGAAAATAGACATGAAAAACTAGCTTTCTCTTTAATAGCAGAACTTCTGATTAATGATACTCAAGCTGCCTGCGAGAAAGACACAAAATCTTTGCTACAATATCTGGCAGAAACTGGTTTCAAGACAGAAATTGGTTCTGCAAATTTCTTGGAGCTGCTGGCTTTTACAGAATTTGGATCCTTAAAGCAGAATCCTTGAATCTGATCCACAGAATCTGGATCCTTGGGTTCCCCAAATCAATAACGTTTACTCAGACATCAGTCCCTGGAGCTCCCACTGTGCCACCTGTCAGACACTTAGGTTCAGTCTCTTAGGGCTGCCTCCTCCCTCTGCCTCCACACTCTGACAGCCACTGTCCTGATCAAGAATGCTGATGAGCTCACCTTGGCCTGAGACCTAACTGTCAAGGCACTACATTCTGTACTGGAATGGGCCATTCTTAAGAAGTGGAACCTCTGGCATATGTTGAGTACACCCTGTTTATGGATGGAAGTCACTTTGCTAGGAGTAAAACCTGACAGAGTAAATATACTGTGGTCTCCTTGGATAAAACATTCTGGACAAAACCCTCCTGCAGAGGTGATTTTCACAGCAAACCACTTCTGACTGCACTTTGGAAACCTGCCTCCAATGGCTCAGAATAATCTGGTTCAGAGGCCTAAGCCCCCTCTGGAGATCCAACTGACTGAGCATAACTCCAGCCACCAGCCTTGTGTCCACCATTTCTGCCGCAAGTGCAAGCTGCAGAGTTGGAACCCACACCCCTGCAGGCAGCTCAAGCTTCATCACCTATGTCAGCAGCCTGACCTCCCACTTCCTACCTGTACTGAGAAGACAATAAAAGTTTGTAGCATCCATATATATATATATATATATATATATATATATATATATATATATCATCCCTAGATATGGCCTACCCTTGACTATTGGCAATGATAAGAGGCCTGTATTTATAGCAGAGGTAACTCAAAAACCTGATTAAATAAAAGCTGTACACACTTGTCAACAGTTAAAAGACTAGCTATACCTATAGGCATCTCTATGCACACATATATATAACCCAGGTGCACACTGACTACCTCTAGAGCTCTAACACTTTCAGAAATCCAGCTTTAGATCCATCATTCCAGAGTTTACCTGGGCAGTTCCTCAAGGGCTCACACTAAAGAGACAACACACTCCAAGCCCTACTCTGGTCACTCTGGATGCCCAACAGTCCATGCACGCTGAAGCCCAAGGACACAATTCACAGGATTGTTTCCTGCTTAGTCCCCTTGATTTTTGTGTCTTTTCAGGCTTCTTATGCTCGTCTTCACCATGCCCTGATAGCTGTGGTTTCCAACTTACGCTTTATGGATGGCTGCCCCAATCGAATAGAACTATCAAACACTTGGCCAAGATTTGATGAACCTCTAAGACACGCTGGACACTGTACTATATCTGATTAACTCCCTCACTGTCTTGCCAGGGGAATGATACAGAACAGACAGGCTTAATTTATGTCTCTTTGTAGAAACAACTTTGGGAAAAGCTTTGTGACACGGTAATCTTAGGGAGCTTGGCTAGGGCCCATCCTAGCATCACTGACCATTTCTAGTTGGGTCTTGCCTCAGAAGTTAACCGGTAACACACCCAGCAAAGATCGCTATGGCTAATAAAGAGGGGAGAAACGTGACTAAAATCCCCACCACCCAGCCAGCCTACTTCCATTTGCTAGCTGCCTAGGTAACAGTTCCTGTCTCAGTTCCAGTTGCTTCTGTCTCTTAAAAACAGCTGTGCTGCACATCTGGTCACTAGGATGAGCATTACATAAACCAATCCCTGCCTGTGAAGCCATTCTGCCTCAATTTTTCCCACTGGCTTATCCCACACAAGCCCTAGAGAACAGGTCCTGATATTCAGGAAATGACTCTGATCAGTGACCGTTGGAATAAATAAGTCTGCCTCCAAATCCTGCGTGTTCCTTCAGTGTTTCTATTTGCTGTCACACCCCCTCACTCCAAATACACTTACCCCTTATCCCTGCTTCTTTCTGAAGCAGTTCTGAAAGTTTTCTTTGTGAGTGACCTTAACAAGATGAGCAAAATTTGATGAACGCTCCTGCCAAGTGCCACCTGACAGCAAGGCAGATGTGCAGCACCCTTCTGGTGTGTCCTCCTCCACCTCGTTCACCAGATCTGCCACCACACACTGTGACTGCTAGGTCTTCCCCAGAACCAAAATGACTACGAAAGATGAACATCTTGAATTGATTCAGAACATTAAAGCAGCTCTGAGAGAGCAACTAAAGACACCCAGAAAAGAGACTTCCGACTTGATTCACAGGGCAGCAAGAATGGCGCAGTGAGTGTACTTAAAATGAGGGGACAGATTTGGAGAGGTGCTAAGGGTAGTGTTTGTTTAAGTACAATAATTTTTTAAAAAAATTAAACTTGTACCATATTTTTAATCACATCTTTTGTATCTCCATTATTTGGGAGACAATATATTTCAATGAAATGGTAACTTTTGACATTAAGATCTTCTCATCTTCTACAAAGTTTCATGTAACTTAGTACTTGCCTGTGCTAACAGTACACTCAGCTTCAAAACAATAAGTCTAAGTTTTGTTTTTCTTACCAACTCCACACTTACTTCAGTTTTATCTCATCAAGCACTGCCTCCAGATTTTACCCCAGTGACACTGTAACTGTGCATTGCTGTGATATTTTCTTTAGTTATTAAACGTATCAGTGAAACATGTAAGTGTGCACAAACTTGGGCAGG